>WAAF01000687.1:0-109813 GCA_013400475.1 Tricholaema leucomelas | reverse complement strand
ATTCTATTCTATTCTGTTCTATTCTATTCAGGGAAACAACAATGGGGAACTGTACACATCACTTTCTGACCTGGTTGTGCAAAAGCAACTTGGCTTTAACTCTTAACTGATATAGAGCAATCTTAAAATTGCTGCAAAACACCTTGCAGAAATATATAGATATATATCTAGAGAGAACAATCCTAAAATTGCTGCAAAATACCTTGCAGAAATATATAGATACATATCTAGAGAGAACAATCCTAAAATTGCTGCAAAATACCTTGCAGAAATATATAGATATCTAGATATTCACAAAGCAAAATATTTCTGCAACTCGACCTTAAAAATGGTCAGTTTTGCTCTTGTGCAGTCAAATTGTATCATTGCTGTATTCAGATGGAGTGGGAATCTGGTTGAAATATGGGGCAGGAGCAGCTGGGCTTATGTAGTCAGTGGGAACGTTGTTGCTGTACGTATTGACCTTATCCGAGCAATTCAATATGTAAAACCAAAATCCAAAACATATAAGCATGAGGTATGAACATATCAGCAGCCATGTTCAAAAGGGATTAGCTTTTGGGAGGGCCAGTTCAGCTGCGTGCTGCTGCTGGCATCTGTTAAGAGCAGGGGAAAACACTCTTCATGCCTTGGTCCTTGAGCCAGATGTATCACTTCATTCATCCTTACAGTGGGATGTTGATAACATCTAAAAGCAAACAAAGGTGATGATTTGGAGTGGCTGCTAGTAGGCATTCACAGTTCTCTTCCCATTTATCATGCTTTGCTTTGATTGGATCATTTCCCCAGCAGACAAGATTATTCCTTGCCTTAGGAAAATTGCCATGTTCACTAACAATTGCAGATTGTGCTCACGATCCAAATGTAGATGGGGCTACAGCACCCCGAGAAATACAGACCAGTTAAATTACTCTGAGTTGTACAATCTTGATTCTGTTTGTGAGCTCACCTAAGCAAATCCACACATAAGTAATTTCTTTTCCTCCAGAGTTTATTGTAGACAAATGCCAGCAACCTCCAGATAATCATTTCTCTCTGTGACTGGACTAGTTAGTTCCAGCCTATCACTGGCATAAGATGAGAGGAGAGAGTTTCTAGCCTCTGCTTCTCCTCTTTGGCATTCAAGCCATTGCATGCTCCAGAGTCAGACAGTTTTGGAAAGTCAGAGTTCAATTTCATGTTCTTTGAGAAACGTTACAAAAATTATTTTCAACCTACTCTAAATCTCTACATCAAATTCCTGTTGTTGTCAACTTACTACATCTATTTGTAGTCCTTACAGCAGATTGTTCATGTCTAAAAAAATTATTTGAACAAACTGCATAGAAACTTTCCAGTAGGTTTCAGATAAAATTGCCCTAGATCAGCTCCAGCTCTGAGCTAGAGAGGTAGTGATGTGGAAGGCAGAGAATCTCACAGCACCATGAGTCATTCTGGTTAGTGCTGCCCACTGTACAAACCTTCTCATTTCCACACCCTGTGTGGTTTGTTCCTGATGACACATGGTAAAACCAGTCCTATTTCTCTTGTAGTGAAGACACAGCATTTTCTTAACACAGACTAAAATTGAGAGGAAAGCAGCTTATTATTCCCTGTCTTGGACCAAGTAAATTGGATATTAGAATTAGAACCATGGAAAGTAATCTCTGTCAAATCCTATTAGCTTCCTTACTCTCCTCCAGAGTATCTGCTGAATGACACAAAGCTCGTGGAAACGTTAATCCTTGTATACCTTATGAGTGCAGCCAAAGTATTGTGTTTGTCAGGCTAAAAGAGACCTCCAGGCTTCCACACCACAGGAAGAGCTCACCGTTCTCCCATGTCACCCTTGGCAGTCAGGAACAGCAAACTGGAGAGACAAACCCCTGCTGCCATCATAATTTTCACAGTTGTTCATGAGTAAGCTTGAGAATCTAAATGCAAAAAAAAAACACCAAAATGCAAAGCTACAGTTCCCACAGCAGCTATAACTCAGTCATCGGTATTTGGAGATACATTGTGGAGCACAGACACAGTAATGTAAAACACTAAAGCTGCCCCTGGTTATGGTTCACTGGGGGAATCATAACTCTGAGTTTCCTGACTTTTGTGTTAAGATCTCAACCATAAATATTGCTTTAATGTAGCTTTGTGCAGTGGGTTTACATTGGCGTTGGGAGGTGCTCATACAGAGTCAGAAGAGAATTAGTGTGGTATGCTTATTAAATGAGTAATGCTTTTAGAATAATTCCTGGGGTGAAACCATGGCCCCACTGAAGTCAACTGAGCCAGGGGGTCAGCTCAGAAAGATCTTATTTATTTAGGGAGGGAAGCAGCAAATAGCCTGCTGGTTTTGATCTTTCTTAGAAAGGAAAGAATTTCAGACCAGCTCTCTCCCTCCAAATCAGGGCTCTAAAGGCACAATCATCATCTTCTGCAGAGCAGATCAACCATTTCCTGGTTAGAGGAGGAGGCTGCCTGCACAGAAAAGCTTAGAGGTTTGTCTTGTTTTGCTTGGTTGCATTCCCCATTAAATCACAGAATCACAGAATTAGCCAGGTAACAAAAGACCTTCGAGATCATCGAGTCCAACCTATCACCTAACACCTTCTAATTAGCCAAGCCATGGCACTAAGTGCCTCATCTCCAAGTCTGCACCTCAAAGTGTCTGGGTTTTTTTCCACAGAAAATTATTTACCAACTGAAAAAAAAAAAAAAAAAGCAGATCAGCAGATGACAGTAGAGTTAATGACCTTGTAGATTATCAAGCAAATGAAAACGGGTCTCTAGTGAAAATCTTTCAGCAGAAAAAGTTCAGCTGATCTTGGTATTGATTTCAGTTTACTTCTGCTGCTTGCTTTGAAGGAGCAAGTGACATACGATTGTTTTGCCTGGCAGGCTGGTAGAGAGCATTTCTCCTAGACAATGGGTTTTTAGCTTATCATGACTTAGGTTGCCCAAAGCAGCCTATTTCATCATGCAAATAAATAAATGAGAGGCAGATTGTAAGAGAGAAAAAAGTCATGGATCCTGCAGCCTGTGACCAGTCAGAGGGACTCTCCATTTGTGTCAATCCGCTTTATGTTTTCAACTGGGAAAGATGCTGTGCAAACTGATAGCAAATGGTAGGGCCAAAAATAGCTGCTTTACATGCTTGATTGAGAGCCAGCATCTTGTCATTTAGTTGTCTGATGTCATTGCACAGCGTTATGTTGTGCAACTCACAGAATCACAGAACTTTAGAGGTTGGGAGGGACCTCCAGAAATCATTGAGTCCAACCTCCCTGCCGAGGCAGGATCACCCAGGGTAGTCTGCACAGGAATGCATCCAGGTGAGTTTTGAAAGTTTCCAGAGAAGACCTACTGAAGTCAGATATTAGAATACTAATGTCTCCAGAGAAGAAATATTGTGTATGAAATGCAGAAATCAGTCTTACCAACACAGTATTTTCTCAAACAGAATTCTTGCTCTGATGCAGTGGGCGAGAAGTTGGTGTCTGCACTGTTTACTGTTCTTGGAAAGGCTTTCTCTGTTGGAAGCCACTCTCCAATTAACATTTCTGCCCAGCTTATCCTGATGGGAAGAGCCAGTCGTAGAAAGCCCTGTTCAAAAACTCTCAGGGGAAGAAATATGGAGCCCTTGGCAAAGGCTGCCATGAAGAGAGAGTCTTCAGGGAGAGAGAGAGAGGGGGGTCCCTACAGACAGGTCATGAGCCGTGTAAACCCAGTGCTTGCCTTGCGAAATGAAAACGTTCCAGCTCCCTGCCAAAAGTGTCACTTGGCAGCACAGTGGCATCCCCTATTTTTAGCTGCAAAGGCACTTAGGAGTTCACTTCTTTCCTTCTTTGCTGAAGCATGGATCTTAGATTGCTCTGCCATGAGCATGAAGCGATGCATGTTGGTGAAGAGTCAGACTGTTCAGGGGTCAAATCTCTGCCTTAGTGCTCGGTAACCCTATTTTAAGATGCTGAAGTGTTTTTATTCATGAATCTCAACTCTGTCAATTTCCAGGATGGTGAGGCAACAGCTCCCCTTCTCCATTGCATTTCCTCCTCTGAACATAAAAAATGAGGGAAAAGACAGAAGACAAAGATCACTTCATGTAGTAATCTAAGACAATCTTCTTTCCACGAGACTCCTTCCATCATGCTGCATTTGCCACTTTCTAGACTTTTTATAATGTCTTATCTATGGAAAAACAAACAAACAAAAAACCCCAAACAATAAAGCTAAGAACAGGGAAAAAGGCCTCCAAAATTTCGAGTTAGAAGTTATTAGCTTCATGATACTTTCTAGTTTAGGCTTACTGAGTTTGCCTTAACTAGGAGACAGTGATATTTTACTGAGGTGTGGCATCTCCTAGTTCTGCACTTAAACTTCCTGCAGTCACAGGATGCCATTCCCATAACTTCTTCGTTCTCAAACCTCATGAGATGTTTTCCCCTTTGTATGATTTAAAGATGCTTTATAAATCAAGAATTATGAGATTGAGACTGTAATGCAAATAAGAACAAAAAGCCTGTTTGCAGTGCTTCAGATGTCTTCCATAACTTTCTCTTGTAAGTAGATTTGTTTCCCTTAAGATAAAACCATTGGGAAAACATCCACCAGCTCCAATAGCGTCAGCTGTGGGGACAACACAACACAAAAAAGGTAGAGAAACTCTTGTATTCAGTCATAACTCAGCCCTCACATAACTCCTGAAGGGAGGCTGTAGCCAGGTGGGGTTGGGCTCTTCTCCCAGGCAACCAGCAAGAGAACAAGGGGACAGAGTCTCAAGTTGTGCTGGGGGAAGTATAAGCTGGATGTTAGGAGGAAGTTCTTCCTAGAGGGAGTGATTGGCATTGGAATGGGCTGCCCAGGGAGGTGGTGGAGTCACCGTCCCTGGGGGTGTTCAGGAAAAGCCTGGATGAGACACTTAGTGCCATGGTCTAGTTGATTGGACAGGGCTGGGTGATGGGTTGCCCTGGATGATCTTGGAGGTCTCTTCCAACCTGGTTGATTCTATGATTCTATGATTCCTGCTTCCTTCCTTCTAGCTGCTCAACAAATCTGAAAGTACGTAGAGGAGGAGCAGAAAGGTAAGCTGCCTGGTACGTCCCCTTTGCTGTTACCTTACATAAAGAAATGTAAATATTTGGTTTGATTATGCATTTCCAGTGAAATTATTTCATTTGTTCTGACAAAAATATCTCAGGGAACTGTGACAAATCAGGCAGATGAAGATGTTCCTCCTGAAACAACCAGCAGGAGCTTACAGGTATAGTCACATAGGCGTAAGAAGATAAAGAAAGCATATTGCATATTTGGTAGGCTTTGCTTTGGAGAACAGATAAATTCATGGCCATTTTACTCCTGAAATAGGGGAGGCCAGGCCTGCTGCATTACAACTGGAATATAACATTCTCTAGAAACAAAGGCTTACTGTCTTGTCTTAGCTCTATATTAACATAACAAAAGCTGTAAGGCACAAGATAGAGTGATTTGAATTTCCCAACAGGAATATGTCACATTGTATTTTTAGTGGATTGTTTTGCTAATTAAAGAAATAGAATCACAGAATCAGAATCACAGAATTAACCAGGTTGGAAAAGACCTTTGTGATCATTGAATCCAACCTATCACCCAACACCATTTAACTAACCGAACCATAGAATTATACAAGCAAGCAGGTTGGAAGAGACCTCCAAGATCATCCAGCCCAACTTAGCACCCAGCCCTATCCAGTCAACCAGACCATGGCACTAAGTGCCTCATCCAGGCTTTGCTTGAACACCTTCAGGGACAGTGACTCACAGTGACTCCACCACCTCCCTGGGCAGCCCATTCCAATGCCAATCACTCTTTCTGCGAAGAACTTCTTCCTGACATCCTGTTTCAGCTTGAGGCTGTGTCCTCTTGTTCTGTTGCTGGTTTTCTGTGAGAAGAGACCAACCCCCACCTGGCTACAGTCTCCCTTCAGGTAGTTGTAGACAGCAGTGAGGTTTGCCCTGAGCCTCCTCTTCTCCACGCTGAACACCCCTAGCTCCCTTTGCCTCTCCTTATAGGGCTGTGCTCCAGACCCCTCACCGGCCTTGGTGCCCATCTCTGGACATGTTCAAGCACTTCAACATCTTTCTTAGATTAAGAGGCCCAGAACCGCACACAGCACTCAAGGTGTGGCCTAACCAGTGCTGAGTACAGGGGCAGAAGGACTTCCCTGGTCCTGCTGGCTACACTATTTCTGATATAGGCCAGGATGAACCTTCTATATCAATATGTTGTCCAACAGTTGTCACTCCCATGGGACAAAGAACTTCTATATCAATATGTTGTCCAATAGTTGTCACTCCCATGGGACAAAGAACTTCTATATCAATACGTTGTCCAATAGTTGTAACTTCCCTGGGACAAAGAACTGGTACAGGTCTGTGGAAAGTGCTGAAATCAACAGAGCTACTTCAATCCTGGACAGGTTTATAGGTAAAAGAAATCCTTGCCCATACTCCATACAAGGGATCTTTGTTGCTGAAATCTGTGACATAATTGCAGGTTTGTTTGAGTTTTTTCAGCTTTCTTACTGGCAAGTGCACTATCTTGACCCCTTCTTTTCTTTCCTTTGGAGCCTTTTGCATAAGAGAGAGGTATTTGGCAGAGGTCTGCTTGCTTGCTCTATTTTTTTTTCCTTTGGCAGAACAATGATCTTTCCCTGGGGTACCTTTGGATACTGAAGCAAATATTAGTCCATAAAATTAACATTTTTTTTTAAAGGATATTTACAAGCTTGATTGAAGGCAGATTTGTTTACCTTAGAAGATAATTCTTCTAATGCTGAGCAGCAAAGGCAAATGCATTATCTCCTGGGAGGTACCTTATTCTGTGCAGAAAAAGTAAATTTGCTCTCTCCAAAACTGCAGCACAGTAAACCATGCTGGTTAAAGCAAAACAAAATCAGTATCAGAGATCTGATGAAGGAAAAATTGCCAGAGCAGTAATTTTATCTCAGCACAGTGCTGCTGGTATTCAGAGACCTGTCTCTTCTCCTGTTTTCTTTAGCCATAACAAAGGGGATATTTCAAATAATATCTGAAAGATCATCCACAATTTCGAGGTCAAACTACTGCTGAAAACTGATTTGAGCTATACTACTGCCTTGGTGGTGTGGTGGTTGAGCTACAGTTGGCCATTGCTGTTCAGCTATATTGTGCACTGAAAAAAACTCTTCTACTTGTATTTCTACTGGTGTTTCTCTGACACATAAGCAGTGTGTAAGCTCACAAAACAGTGTCTGAGGAAAAGATGAAGCGTGAAATTCAGATCACTTCCTACAGTGCACAAATTGGGACCAAAAGTTGGAATCCCTGTAGAATCCACCTGGACAAGCTGGAGATGTGGGCCCAGGTGAACCACATGAGGTTCTGCACCTGGGCCAGAACAATCCTCACTACCAATACAGATTGGGGGAGGAGGTGATAGAAAGCAGCCCTGTGGAAAAGGACTTGGGGGTGCTGATGGATGAGAAACCGGACATGAGCAGACAGTGTGAGCTTGCAGCCCAGAAGGTAAATCACATCCTGGGCTGCATCAAAAACAGCACTGTCAGCAGATCCAGAGAGGAGATTCTGCCACTTTGCTCTAGTAAGGCCTCACCCGAAGCATGTCCAGGTCTGGAACTCTCAACATAGGAAGGACATGGACCTGATTGAGCAGGTCCAGGGGAGGACCATGAAAATGATCAGGAGATTGGTGCACCTCTGCTATGAGGACAGGCTGAGGGAGCTGGGGGTGTTCAGCATGAAGAAGAGAAGGCTCCAGGGAGACCTAATAGCAGCCTTCCAGTACCTGAAATGGGCTACAAGAAGGCTGGAGAGAGACTGCAAAGGCCTGTGGTGATAGAATGAAAGCAATGGCTTCAAACTAGATTTAGACTGGATGTTAGGAACAGGTTATTTACTGTGAGGGTAGTGGAACATTGGAACAGATTGCTCAGGGAGGTGGTTGTGGCCTTCCCTGGAGACATTCAAGAGGAGGCTCAATAGGACTCTGGGCAACCTGGTCTAGTTGAGGATATCCACTGACTGCAGGGTTGGGGCTGGACTAGATGACCTTTGGAGGTCACTGGAAGCCTTCTCTTCTCCAGGTTGCAGAGCCCCAACTCCTGTAGCCTGTCCTTATAGCAGAGCTGCTCCAGCCCTCTGAGCATCTTTGTGGCCCTCCTCTGGACTCACTCTAACAGTTCAATGTCCTCCATGTGTTGGGGGCTCCAGAAGTGTACTTAGTACTCCAGGTGGGGTCTGACAAGAGTAGAGTAAAAGGGGAGAATCCTTTCTCTTGCCCTGCTGACCACACTTCTCGTGATGCAGCCCAGCACACGGTTGCTCCAAGTACTGCATATGAAGAAGACGAGAATGTAAAGGCATCAATCAGATTAACATCTAACTTTTTACTCATGCAACAGGAGAAAATTGAACATCTCATTCTCCTGATGCTCCCTGTCATATCACATCATCATAGCACAATGGCAAAGTCTGTCAAAGGCATGTAGTCAAACACTCATCATGCAACAGTTTCTGTTCACAGTAAGATGAGAAACTGGCAAAGTAGCAAAACAGAGCTATAATGAGGTCTGGCTTGCAACACTCAAACTGGTGTTGGGTATTTTGGAAAAGTGGCAATCTTAAATCAACCCTGCTAGTTTTGTCTGAGAGTTGGCCTGGGTTTACTCAGATAATTTCATCCAAGGTCTGTTGGTTGGCCAAGGAGATCTTAAAGTTAAAAACCAGATAATCTAGTAAAACAAAATAAAAGGCTTAATTAGTGATGGTAGCTCTGGCCTCATAAGAAAATAATGTGATGGATTTGCAACACAGATCAGAGCACTAGCTCCACAGAAGTGTTATTCCAGCCACAGAAGGTCTTAAATACACCTTTTAAAATGCATAATATAATGCCAGATGGTTGAGCCACATCTGAGTATTTCAGGGCATTCACTATGGGATCAAAGTTAGGTAATGGCTGAAAGAGAGTAAAGTTGCTAAGGACCTGCCACTACAGCTAATGTGAGCACTGATAAATTGATTCTTGATCTTACTCAGAAAAACTCTTGGTGGGTGGCATTTCTGTGAGAGAGGTGTTAACTGGAATAGCCTGGGTTTAGGTCATGTTTTTCAGTTGAAAATGCAGTTCTTTCTAGTACTTTCATGAAATAACCTCAACATAAAGCCCAATGAAGAGACAGACTTCTGAGTCTCCTTGTTATAGCCAGAATGACATCCTTCTCTGAATCACAGCCTGGGTAGTTTCACTCTCAAACCAAATCCTTGTGTGGTTGCTTCTCTATTATCTATCAACACTGCTGTCTTCAATCAACCTGTTGTTTAGAGAGTGAAATTGAACTTTGCAATAAGACAGAACTTCAGATAGGTGCATGCAGGTGAATGCAGGCAACAGTACCTAATGGAGATCTACTCAATGCTATCACCAATATCTGAATGGTAATTCACCTCAATCCAAACTAGATGCTTAGGGCATGATAGATTGTCTTTAAGCATCCCCTGCTATTTGAGATGCTCTAGGCTACCTGAAACATACCCACAGGGAAGGTAAAGGTGATACACGACCCACAGTAGACCTGTGATTTCCTAGGTTGGCAGCTAAGAGGTCAAGCAGGACACCCTGGAGCATAATACGGTTAAATGACAGCTATGCATGGACAGCTGAGTTCAGTGACTGGTCAAACAAATCTTAGATGTCATGGACAGTGCTGACAGATGAATCCTCCATTAATCAGATTGGGATGCAGACACCTAGTCCATCTGCAGATAGACAGCTAAATGTAGAAGCCTTAATCTTGTAGAGGCCTTGGACCTATCCAAGCTGTTGGTTTGTTATGCATAAAAACACACTCAACTCTGGCTGCTTAGAAGCTCAAGGTCCCCTACATGAGTCCTCAATAAGTAGATTCTTAGGTTGTATTATGCCCCATATTTGTTCCTTAACAAACAAATTTCACAAACACAGCTGATAAATATAGAGGTGCCAGAGCCAGGTGACAAACAGTTGTCCATCCAAAGGTAAACATCTGCTCAGGCCTGCACTAGGGGATAATGTAGGCTGAGATTATAGATTCTTCCCTTTCTTATGTTCAGCCCATGTCTGAACACCAAAGTGCACCCTTGCAGCGTGAATTCTCCACATAGACTCAAGACCAAGCCCACTCTTGTTTCCCAACCTATACCAGATAATCATAGAATTGTCAGGGCTGGAAGTGATCTCAAGGATCATCTACTTCCTGCCATGGCCAGGGACACCTCACACTAGATCTGGTTGCTCAGAGACACATCCAGCCTGGCCTTAAAGACCTCCAGGGATGGGGCTTCCACCCCCTCCCTGAGGAACCTGTTCCAGTGCCTCATCACCCACATGGTGGAAGAACTTCTTCCTAACATCCAATCTGCATGTTTTTTCTCCATTCTATTTATCCATTTACTACCAGAAAGATACTGGTTTCATGCAACACTATAGAGTAGAGAGAAAATCCATGAAAAGCAGACAGTACAGCCATAGTATGAGACTGACCATGGAGCATATCCTTGGTCACCACATCAGTGGTATAAAGGATAAAGATAGGAGCCATCTGAAACAAAACAGACACTTAGGGAAGGACATCATGAAGGCATTACCAAGTGGATTTATGCTGTTCAAGGTAAAAAAAAACAGTCATTCTGGTATAAAATTAATGTAAACAACAGGAAACAATATCTGCATTTTGCAAGTAAGAGTGAAAGTTACGAGGTAATACCAACTCACAGGGATACAGGTATGGATATACCTTTCATAACAATAGTAAAATCACAGAATCACAGAAATAGCCAGGTTGGAAAAGACCTTTGAGAGATCATCGAGTCCAACCTATCACTTGACCCTTCCAGTTAACTAAGTCATGGCACTAAGTGCCTCATCCAGTCTCCTTTTAAACACCTCCGGGGATGGTGACTCCACCACCTCCCTGGGCAGCCCATTCCAATGCCAATCACTCTTTCTGTGAAGAACTTCTTCCTAACATCCATCCTAAATCTGCCCTGGTGTAGTTTCAGACTGTGTCCTATTGTTCTGTCACTGGGTGCCTGGGAGAAGAGACCAACTCCCTTCTGGCTACAACCTCCCTTCAGGTAGTTTGTAGAGAGCATTGAGGTCACCCCTGAGCCTCCTCTTCTCCAAGATGAACATCCCTCAGCTTCCTCAGCTTCTCCTCACAGGGCTGTGCTCCAGCCTCCTCACAGCCTTATTGCCCTTCTCTCGACCATAGTCAAACACTTCAACATCTTTCTTAAATTGGGTGGCCCAGAACTGGAAACAATATTCCAAGTCACCAGTTTGAAACAGCAGAGCAAAAGAATGAACCATTTCGTCTTCAGGCTTTTATCCTTCCTTGATCCTGGGTCAGGAAGGAACTAATGAGAAACCATTGGTGGGCAAGGAAATAGCTTGATGGTCTGTTATTAATTTAGCCCTCTCCCCCCTGCTGTTTAGCTTGTAAACAACTGCAGTCACAGCCTGATCAGCAGAGCAGGCACTGAATGTCAGCTCCACAGCCCAGAGGCTGAGTAGAAATATGTTTAAAAGACATGGCTGACTAGATCCTCAGCAGGTGTCCTTTGCAGCAGCTCCATTTAGGGCCTTGCTAATGCCTAATGAAGCCTCTCTATATGCCCAATCCCAATGTGGACTTGACTGATCGAGGATTTTTCTGGGTTTCTCCTGTGAAGTCATGACTTGATGCAGTTCCTTCCTGCAGCCCTAATGTTTGGTGGTTCATTACTAGCAAACACAGTTGTTATAGAAGTAATAGCTTAGGGTGTGAAAAGCAATTTGGGAAGATTATGTGTTTGGGTTTTTTTTCTCTGTTGTTTATGAGACATTTATGCAAGCCTTTAACATTAATTTTCCCCATGTCTTTCAAAGTTTTAAGCCATGCAAATGAGTCAAATAGGTGGCATGGGCTTGTTTATTTCCTACTGGCCACAGTGAAACTGCAATAAACACAGATAAGGAACTGAATCACAACTCCACAGTAAATTCTGGGAGTAATCTAGAGCTGATTCTATCTTATCAAACTGAGTATTTCCACCAGCTCCAAGGAATCCAGCAATATTCTTCAAGTCATCTCCATCACAGCCTTTCCAGGACTTCAAGCATCTGCCACTAAGCTGCTGTTACGTCTGACAGCTTTTCCTAATAGTATTTTAAGATCAAACAAAACAGTAGTCCTCGTGGGGGGAAAAAAACCAACCAATAACCACAACCAAACCCAAACCAAACAAAACCAAACAAACAAAAAAATCCCAACAAAACCAAACAAGCCAACATTTCTCAAAGCTGGAGGAAACAAAACTAAAAATATCTTGAGGTGGCGAATCTCAGAACTTCATTTTACATCTGCCTTCACCCTTTTGCGCCTTTACATCAACGTTAAAATCAGGAGGTACTGCAAGATGGCTTTTCCTACATTACACTGGGGGTGAAGAAATAGAATCCCAACCAAATTTAGATAGGCAGATAGATCCTTAGATAGATTGATAGACAGACAGATAGATAGACAGATTAATAGATAGATTGACAGGTAGATAGATAGATAGATAGATTGATAGATTGATAGGTAGGTAGGTAGGTAGGTAGATACACAGGTAGATAGATTGATAGATACATTGATAGATACATTGATAGATAGGTAGGTAAGTAGATTGATAGACAGGTAGGTAGGTAGGTAGGTAGATAGATTGATAGATACATTGATAGATACATTGATAGATAGGTAGGTAAGTAGATTGATAGACAGGTAGGTAGGTAGGTAGATAGATAGACAGATTAGTAGATAGATTGATAAGTAGGTAGATAGATAGATAGACAGATAGATAGACAGACAAACAGACAGAAACGGCAGAATATCTAACACTGGATAGGGAACCTCCAGACAAAGCATTTGGTTATGCAACAATACTTATTTTCTCTTCTCTGCAGCACCTCCTGCAAAGGAAGGATTATAGCAACAGCAATTTGTTTCAGATTTACTCTGTCAGATCAGATGCTGATAGCTTCAGACCACCCTAATCTGAGAGAGAAAATGAAGCTATTTGTTGACAGAAGAGCCGCTGGTGATTTTCCTGAGGCACTTCATTGTTTATGTAAAGCCATTAAGGAAGCTGAGGGTGATAGGAGTTCAAATTATTTTTTGTTTTTAAAGATTTATGATTTTTGTCTCCATTCTCCTCAGGAGGTATTTCTGTCTTCTTGGCTCGGGTGAAATGTCAATTCTGACTACAGTGCCTGCTACTACAAAACATTTGGTTTCTTTTCACAGAGCACTAAAGAGTGGATTAGCTTTGGGAGCTGTAAACAAATGAACTGCACTTTGAAGCAAACTCCAGAGTTTACATCATCTTAGCTAGAAACTCTAAGTTAGGTGCAGTGGAAGTTATACTGGATCTAACCCTATGAGGAGAGGCTGAGGGAGCTGGAGGAGTGCAGCCTGGAGAAGAGGAGGCTCAGGGGTGACCTCATTGCTGTCTACAACTACCTGAAGGGAGGCTGTAGCCAGGTGGGGTTGGGCTCTTCTGCCAGGTAGCAACAGAACAAGGGGACACAGTCTCAAAGTGTGCTGGGGGAGGTCTAAACTGGATGTTAAGAGGAAGTTCTTTCCAGAGAAAGTAATTGGCATTGGAATGGGCTGCCCAGGGAGGTGGTGGAGTTGCCATCCCTGGAGGTGTTCAAGAAAAGCCTGGATGAGGCACTTAGTGCCATGGTCTGGTTGATTGGACAGGGCTGGGTGCTAGGTTTGCCTGGATGAGCTTGGAGGTCTCTTCCAAACTAGTTGATTCTATGATTCTTTTATCTTCGCAGTTCAGGGATCTCCACTTTGGGCATCAGGATCTGCAGCACAGCAGCGGGGCCCCAGGTGCCTTTCTAAAAGCAATCCCTTAACTTGTCACTGCAACTTTTCCTAATTTTTCCAAGAAAAGAGGACTGTGGTGTACAAACTTAGCTAGAAAGAGCACATACGGCTCCTGTACCCACCTAAAGAGTTTGCAAATCTGTACTGCCCTGATCTACAGTGAGAGAGTGATTGCCCATTGGAAGGGCTGCCCAGGAGGCGGTGGAGTCACCATCCCTGAAGGTGTTTAAGAGGAGGCTGGATGAGGCACTTAGTGCTGTGGTTTTGTTCATTAGGAGGGTTAGGTGATAGGTTGGGCTCAGTGATGGATGGTCTTTTCCAACCTGGTTAATTCTGTGATTCTGTGACTGAGAAAGCTGACAGCTGCTGTATCTTCTTGAAGCACCTGGAGAGAGCAAACCAGCTGTGCTTGTTCGAGCTAGCACAGTACTAGTTGTGTTCAGTGATTTTACTTTTCAGCTCAGTCTCTTCTAAGTAGCTGCACTTTCTGCAGCTAACAACATGTTTTTGCAGACAGTGTCTACTTCTAGAAGTGACAACACTTGAGGTTTGTAGCTACTACCAAGTAAAGACTCTTGCTTATTCTTGCTTCTAAATCTTTTGTACCATGTTTGGGGGTGCAGTAAAGTGAAAGGTCACACCTGCAGGGAGAAGAGGACAGGACAGCTGACCCTAAACTGACCAGCAAGGCATTCCATTCATAGTCAGCAAAAAGCTGAGGGATCATCAGTGTCAGTCACTCTTCACCAATGGCTGGCAGCCAGTGAAGATTCTGTCTTCTAGCTTCAGCCCCAATCTCTGTGTTTCTGAATCTAGCTCCTGAATTTAGTTCCTTTCTGCCACTGAGTCCAGTCTGGGACTTCCTCTGTGCCTGCCTACAGAATCAGTGGTGCTGGTGATGCGGTTGTCACGGAGGAAGCAGGGGTGCGTGGGGTTGGGTTTGATCCTGCCTTTGTATGTATGTATTTGTATATATTTCGTTCTTTTCATTATTTATTAAAGCTGGTTTAATTCACTTTTTCAACCTTCAAGTATCTGAAGGGAGCCTACAGGAAAGCTGGGGAGGGACTCTTTACACGGTCTAGTAATGCTAGGACGAGGGGGAATGGGTTTAAGCTGGAAGAGGGGAGATTTAGACTGGATGTTAGGAGGAAGTTCTTTACAGTGAGGGTGGTAAGACACTGGAACGGGTTGCCCAGGGAGGTTGTGGATGCTTCCTCCCTGGAGGTGTTTAAGGCCAGGCTGGATGAGGCCTTGAGCAACCTGCTCTAGTGGGAGGTGTCCCTGCCTATGGTGGGGGGGTTGGAGCTGGATGATCCTTGAGGTCCCTTCCAACCTAAACCATTCTATGATTCTATGATTCTATGATTCTATAAGTCTCACTCCATTTTTCACTTGCTCTTCCCCTTTGGGAAAGGGAGAATAGTTAATAGAGAGAGTCCATTTGTCTAGGGGCCTTAACGTTAGGTGAGAGACCCAGGGGAGGGTATTATTTTTTACCAAGGTTGGTGAGACTGTCAAATGGTTTGTATGAACAACAAAACTCACTGCCTGCACTGACACGGGATGCTCCCTGTCTGGAATGCTGGATGAACTGCAAACTCTCAGGCACCACAGGCTCCCCCATGGAGGCCCCATCTCTGCATCTTCTTACCATAAACTGTGACCAGCACATGAAAGGCACAACCTCAGAGCTGAGCAGCGCTGACAACGTAGATATATCACCTCAGGCTCACAACCCTAGGACCAAGCCCTGGATGAACAGTGTGTCCATTACCTGTGGCATCATTTGAGGGACCTAGTTCATCCTCCATCTTTGCAAGAGCAGTGTATTTTTCCATGGGAAGGATAAGTTAAATTGAAGATTAGTTCAAATGTAGCATTTAAGTTTGTTTTTTTCATTCCAGGAAGGATGCTGTTTGAGAGTCCAGATGACATAATGCTGAATATCAAAAGAGAAAATAACCACAGGTAATTTTAAACCAAATACAAAATTATATTAGTTGCACTTGAATTTAAAGCCAAATTTTGGATTAGGCCTTCATTTATTGGCAATTCTGGGAAAAGGTTTCAGTATAATCCCCAGTTAATGAAACCTTTGCTAGTGAATTTCCTTTGTCAACACTGCATTTAATGTGAGAAGTGCTTATACCTGCTAGATCATCAAAACCTGCAAAGCCAATGGACTCAGCTGGAATGTGAAAACCAGGGAGGATTTTCATAAAACTTTAATAAAAGATTTTGGTCTAGAATGGTGTAGGGTGATTCCTTTAACAACAACTCTACTCTTTTCATTCTCCACTTTCTTTTTTTTTCCCATGAAAATTGACAGACAACTATGTTAATAAATAAATAAATATAGTTAAGTATTTCTTGGAAATGCTGCAGAAGTGAAAGAAAAAAATCTTATTGTAAAATACTTAGAAAGGCAGCCAAGATGAGCCTGAGCTTTAGACCTTTTTGGTCTTGTGTGGGGCTCACAGTCATAGAATCATAGAATCAACCAGGTTGGAAGAGACCTCCAAAATGATCTAGTTCAACCTNCCTCTCCTCACAGGGTTTGTGTTCCAGGCCTCTCACCAGCTGTGTTGCCCTTCTCTGGACACGTTCCAGTATCTCAACATCTCTCTTGAATTTAGGGGCCCAGAACTGGACACAGTACTCAAGGTGTGGCCTGACCAGTGTTGAGTACAAGGGAATAATAACCTCAAAGTGGTAGAGAGAATCACACAATCACAGAATGATCTGGGTTGGAAAGGACCTCTGAAGGTCATCTACTCCAACCTCCTCTGCAGTCAGCAGGGGCAAACTCAACTAAATCAGGTTGACCAGAACTTTACTGAGCCTCACTTTGAATATGCCCCAACCATTGCCCTGGGTAACCTGTTCCAGTGTTCCACCACCCTCATGGTAAAGAACCTGTTCCTAACATCCAATCTAAATTTGCTCTTCTCTAATCTGAAGCCAGTGCCCTCATCCTGTCACTGCAGACCTTTGTAAACAGTCTCTCTCCATCCTTCTTGTAGGTCCCCTTCAGGTACTGGAAGGCTGCTGTTAGGTCTCCTCAGATCCTTCTCTTCTCCAGGCTGCACCACTCCCGCTCCCTCCACCTGTCCTCACAGCAGAAGTGCTCCAACCCCCTGATCATTTTCATGGCCCTCCTCTGGACCTACTCCACCAGGTCCATGTCTTTCCTTGCAATCTTGATCACTGTTAGCAAGCAGTAGGAGGAAAGGCTGTTTTAGTTCAGTGAAATGTTGAGCTCCCCTGCTGCCCTGCTCAGTTCCCCTCAGTGTCAGGGCACACAGTGCACATGACAGAGGAGATCTAATGCAATCCCAGCCCAGCACATCCATCCCACCTTGCCGCAGGGGCAGTCTAGGTGTGGCTGGGTAGGAATATCTGCACTGGAGGCATTTTAGAAAAGCCACCTTTAATGAAAGAGCTGTAGGGTGGTGCTTTCCTGCACATCTTTGTGAGAGTTCCGTGCCAAAGGTGAAGCTGCTGATCTAATTGGCATGTCACTCAGAAATACTCAGGGGCTATCTCTTGCTGGCAGCATTACTTATGGCATAGGAAAAATGTTTCCTCTTTTAGGAATTCAAAGTAAAAAGCCTTTGAGCAAACTACATGACTCTTTTCCCCCTAACTTATAAAACTGCCATTTTGTAGCCAGCATCAACATGACTTTTGTTTCCCTTTATCTGAGGAAATACCTTTTGTGTTAGGGCTATCCCAAGGACAGATACAGGCTGGGCAGAGAATGGATGGAGAGCAACCCTGTGGAGAGGGACTTGGGGGTGCTCATGGGTGCAAAGCTGGACATGAGCCAACACCATGCATTCTCAGCCCAGAGCCATTTGTGTCCTGAGCTGAGCTCCAGAAGCATGGGCAGCAGGTGGAGGGAAGGGATTCTGCCCCGCTGCTCCACTCTGCCGAGACCCCACCTGCGGCGCTGGAACCAGCTCTGAAGTCCTCAGTACAGGAGAGACATGGACCTGTTGGAGCAGGGCTAGAGGAGGCTACAGTAGTGATGGGAGAGTGGAAGCCCTCTGCTGTGAAGCCAGGCTGAGAGAGTTGGGGTTCAGCTTGAAGAAGTAAAGGCTCCAGGCAGAGATTAGAGCAGCCTTCCAGTATTAATAAGGGTACTACAGGGGAACAGGAGAGGGACTTCTTCCAAAGGCATGGAGGACCAGGAGTGATAGCTTTAAACTGGAAGAAGCTCAATTTTGATTAGACATTAGGAGGAAAATGTTCCCCACGAGGGTGGCAAGGCACTGGAATAGGTTGCCCAGAGAAGTTGTGGAGGCTCCAAGTCTCCTGTTCAAGGTTAGGTTGTATGGGGTCTTGAGCCACCTGTTGTAGTAGGAGATGTCTCTGCCCATGGTTGGACCTAGATGATTTTTAAGGTCCCTTCCAATCCAGACCATTTGGTGATTCTGTGACAATGTCATTGCCATAACTGCTTATCCACCTTAACTTTAGGCACTCCCTTTTCCCTTCGCCTCTATGAAGCCATATGCCACAAGGACCTGGGATCCAACAGCGAGAGAGACTTCTAAAGAATCTTTCCTGCTGCATGTACCATGTGCTGAGATAGGGCTTTGGAAATTCAATTAATGCTTCCATGAACACCAGTAACGTGTGAACGTGCCTGTGGCTGTGTACTTCCCCATGAAACCTTAGACCTAGGATTAAAGTGACTTTCAGGTCAAGCCGGATGACTGCACTAAAAAAGAAACACTTTATTTTTCCTTTCGAATTTTAAACTCTTCCTTTCGACCACATTGACTTTGTGTTCACACACACACACAAAAAAAAAAAAAGCCAGGAATGCTCACAGAAACAGTAATAAAAATATTTTTCAATACTTGGGAAAAGCAAATTTTGAAGTCTTAGGGAAAAAAAATACCCCAAACATTTGCAGTGGAAATCTTATTCCCCTCATCCAGTCAGGAAACAGAAATACACCATATACACAGGACAGCCATTGGAGCTGTTTGAAGTGTGCCAAGCACTACTCATAAATTAACTACAGAAGTAGAGTTTTGTAAATAAGTTTGATGAATAACTAACCAAACCTTCTCGATGGCAACTAAGGTGAAAAAATAAAGAAGTGGAAACATTTGCTGGAAAATAAGGTGTTACAGAGCTCATCTCTAGCCTGGCTGCTGAGTTAGCTGAACAACTCTCTTACAACTGCCAGGTGTAGCACAGGATCACAGAGTGTTAGGGGCTGGAAGGGATATTGATAGATCACCCTGTCCAACCTCCCTGCCAGAGCAGGAGCACCTCTACAAGATCACACAGGAATGCATCCAGGCAGGTTTTGACTAACTTCAGAGAGGGAGACTCCACAACCCCCCTGGGCAGCCTCTTCCAGTGTTCTGTCACCCTCACAGGGAAAAAAAGTCCCTCACCAGCTCTCCTCTAGGCCCTCTTCAGATAATGGAAGGTCACAATAAGGTCTCCTCAGAGCCTTCTCTCCAGACTGAATAGCCCCAAGTCTCTCAGTCTGTCTCCATAGGAGAGGTGCTCCAGTCCTCTGATCATCCCCGTGGTCCTTCTCTGGACAGCACATCCATATCTTTCCTGTAACAGGGGCTCCAGAACAGGATGCAGTACTCCATGTGGAGTACCAGAACACAGACCTCATTCTGATTTCTTGCAAGATTCTCTTCTCATGTTGAAAACACCTATACCCATGCTTAAGTTTCTCTCTGTTTGAAACATTCCTTAGTGTGGCACAGACCTGTGACTGACATTAAGCATGCTCTAAGCTTGCCTTTCTATAGAAATGCTTTCCTGAATTTGAGCTTAAGCACCCAGTTACCACACATTAAAAGAGATTCATAACCTTTTCTGCTTCTAGTTTATTACAGTTATAATCACACACTGCTGTATTGTCTAATACTGCACAACTACTTGTGTCCTGAAAAAAATAATATCATTAGGTGAGTAGAAGCCAAAGGTATGTCTGCAGCTGGAATTCCACTTGAGCATAACATCACACTTGTGCTCATTCTTCTACCCACGGAAGAAGAAACAGGAGCAAACTAACAGATTTCAGAGATAAATGGAGGATGTGCACATCAAACTCCATACGTACTCCTTGGAATATGGACTCACACAAAGCCTCATTGAAGCCAGTTGGATGTCAGTAAATTAAGGAGTTGGATTCCTCTTCAGAAGCATCACTCTCCCAGTTGGTGAGGAGAAATAAGCATTACACCTTCCAGCAGCTAGTGCTGCTTAAGCAAGTATGGTTAAAGGAAAATTATTTTCTCTTTGAATTTTTATCAAATCCCACAGCTTTCTAAGTGCAGAACTTTTCTTTCTTCCTTTCCCAAATAAGAAAAGTTTTCTGTCATTCTATAGGTTTACTTCAATGATCTTATACAGACTGAAAGTTCAGTGATAGTGTAAACCTCTATTTTGAGAGGTGTTCACAGGATCATGGAGTATCAGGGGTTGGAAAGGACCCAAAGAGGTCACCGAGTCCAACCCCCCTGCCCGAGTAGGACCACACAATCTAGCTGAGGTCACAGAGGAACTCATCCAGATGGGCCTTGAAAGTCTCCAGAGAAGGAGACTTCACAACATCTCTGGGGAGCCTGTTCCAGTGCTCTGTGACCCTTACAGTAAAGAAGTTCCCCCTTGTGTTATGTGTAACCTCCTGTGCTGCAGCTTCCACCCATTGCTCCTTGTCCTATCACAGGGAGTAAGCAGAGCCTGTCCCCGCTCCTGACCCCCAGCCCTCAGATATTTATGAACATTTATTAGATCCCCTCTCAGTCTTTTCCAGACTAAAAAGCCCCAGGTCCCTCAGCCTCTCTTCATAAGGCAGTGCTCCAGTCCCCTAATTATCCCTGTAGCCCTCCTCTAGACCTTTTCCAGCAGATCTCTGTCCCTATTAAACTGGGGAACCCAAAACTGAACACAGTACTCAAGATGGGGTCTCACCAGAGCAGAGTAGAGTCAATGTTCTGGTGAGGAAGGGTAAATTTGTTACTGCACTGAAAATGAGTTATCATCTTGGAATCAGATTAAATCAGATTAAATCTTGGAATCAGATTGAATTTCACAAAGACATAGAGTTTCCAAAAGGAAGGAATGCTAAGAAGAAAAGACTAGATGGTAAAAATAAGAAGAGCTTCTAAAAAGTAATCTATTACATCATGAGAAAAAGGCCCAAGAACAGTGTTGCACAAGTGAGGATGACAGCTTTGGCTGCAAGTGCTTTTTTGATTCAGTAGCAAAGAGGAGGAAGACAAATCAAACCCAACAGAAACAGAGTAATAAATGACAAATCCAAGCCAAAGATACAGCAAGCAATACACACTATGAAGTGTGGAAAATTGATAGAGAAAGCTAAAGATGTTCACCTGACCAGGCTGACAACAACAAAAATCACAGCAAAAGCAACAGCAAACATAATGTAGGATGAGATGGCAGGAGTTAGGCTATAATATTCTAAAGACTCAGAAAGATGCAATACTTTCCAGTGAATTTGTAACTCAGAACATCTCCTGTGGAGGAATATTTTACCCCTGGCTGGATTTTACTTGTTTTCTTAACGGAGACATTTTAAATGGGCACATGCAGATTAGTACCTCTAGAAAGAAGGGGTGCAGGTCACAGACAGCAATGTGAGAGTCTCAGTCCTGTAAGGAATTGATGCTTGTGGGAACTAATGGGGCAGCATGGCTGATCCTGTTAGAGCCACAGCATGAGCCCTCAGTCTGATTTTCTAGCAAAAGGGGTGGATATGGGGGTGCAGTATGACAGGGTAAATGAAAAAGCCAAAGGAAAGTGTGAAACCACCAAAGCAGGAGGTACAAAAGGGATAGGGAATAGGAGGAGAAAATCCCAACTTGTCTCCAAAGGTAATCATGACCCACCAGAATGAAGAGTTAGCATGGGGTCCTCCACCCCTCCATCTCCTGCTTGCTGAGGGCAGAACCTCACAGAAGGATAGAGGACACTGGGGCCAGTGAGTGCCCTGCTAGGTTCAGTACCAGTTTAGAATAAAGACAGGTTGCCTCTTGCATGAAGGACATGATCCAAGTACTGTCCTGATATTTCTTTTACATACTTANTGTCAACTAGCCCTGCAATCTCCCCTGCAAAGAGCCTCTGACCCCCTTCATATTGCCCTTCAGGAGCCTGTGAATCCACCTGTATGCTAGGAGGCATGTCTGGGCACCCGAGCTCCACTCTGCTCACAGGTTTCCTCTGCTTCCCCAAAAGAGGCTCCTCTGCTTCAGTGTCTTTTTGGCTGAGGGGGCAGAACGCTTTGATTTACTTTGTGAACACTGGAATTCACTGTGAACTGAAATGATTTAGCCCACAGCACTTGAAATGTTTATGACATTTTAAAATATTAAGAAATATAATAGTCACAACTATAACATAAATAAATTTCAATGTAATAAACTCCTCCTGCTTCCAGCCAATGCAAACCACGAAACAAGAAACTCAGGGACTATCTGCCTGAGGAAAAGGAGACTAAATACACTCAGACACACATGGAAGCCATGGGATTTCTCCAATCTGGGAAATGTCATGAGGCTTAACCCCATGCACCAAGAAAAGGGTTTTGCTGTTGGTTTAAAGCAATCTGCCTTAGGCTCGTTATCCAGAAGCTCATCATAGATGACCTGACTGAAGGAAAGCACACCTCCAGACAGCCCAGCTAAACACTACTTAAGACTTGGCCAAGAAGGGCCTTTCCTAAGTGTGCTGGTTTGAAGCTACCTGCAGTATTTTAATCAGAGAAATTAGATCATTGGTTATGAAAAGAAAATATTGATGATGTCTGTATCATTTGTTGGTTTGCTGAGAGGGATAAAAAGTCAAAATATAACACCTTCCCCTCACTTTGTCTTGGGACTTTGCCCTATTTGTTTCTCTTTTGATCTGATCTAATATCTCTCCTCTAATCTCAGCTAACAACTAACACCTAAGCTTTGCTGGCTTTTGTTTTTGTTGCCTGAGATAGAGAGGGAGACAGAAGAGGGTAACTTTGAGCCCTTCTGGGCAGTTTCTTTGTCTAGGAGGCAGTTTGGATTTCTGTATTATTTCTAATTTGTATATAATTGTAAATATTGTGTATATATTTGCTTGCAAATTTTGCCATGCTGTAAATATAGCTTCATTTTACTTACAAGCAGTCTAAGCTAGTCTGGTAAATTTCAAAAGGGGGGGGAAGTTCCTAACTCATGTCACTAAGCCCTAAGTAGCCCTGAGGAATGACCAGCATTTCCCCTGCTCTTCTGGTATTCCCCACAGCTTGAGTTCTGTCACTAGTTGCCTTGGAAAAGAGACTAACTCTCACTTGGCCAGGATCTCCTTTCAGGTAGCTGTAAGACAGCAATAAGGTCTCCCATCACCGCACTAAGTGCCACATCCAGTCTCTTTATAAGCTCTTCCAGGGACAGTGACTCCACCACCTCCCTGGGCAGCCCATTCCAATGGAAAAATCACTCTTTCTGCAAAGGACTTCTTCCTAACATCCAGCCCAATTCTTCTTTAGCTCAACACTCAAGTAGAATTGTTATCCCTATATCCACAAAACTTGCAAGAGTCACTGACATTTACACACATATCATTAAGTCACAGTTTGGCTCAAGGAGTAAAGCAAAAGAATCCTGTTTTTTGACATCATTCAGACTTAAATTTACTTTAAACTCTGACTTTTATTTTCTATAATCATGATTACTTCTATCAAAGAGAAGTTAAAAAGAAACATCTCAATAACTGTAGTTACACCAGCAGGACACAGGAAAACACTATTAAACCATGTTCTGACTTGAATGTAGATATTTGAGTCTTCTGTACTAAATTTGCACCCTGCACCCTTGATTGCAGTTTGTCCAGAAGGTAGCAGAATGTATTTTACCCCAAAGGAGTAAATAAAACCACTCACACAGAATTGGGAGTTAAACAGCAACAACACTTACAAAAGGAAATACAGTATAAAGAGTATAAAGGGATTAAGGCAAAAAGGATAGAGATACATATCCAAATGATAGAATCAGCAATAGCCTAGCTCTCACCCCAGGCACTAAGAGCTAAGATGCCCAGAACCGAGCCAAGATGCCCAGAACCAAGCCAAGAGACAAGAAACCAAGAGAAAGCTGATGGGAAGCTCTACTCCTTACATAGGGATAATACAGGACATGGAAAGGAATAAACATATGATAATATCAAATAATCCTCTTGAGATTTTTCTACCACCTCTGGAGAAACTCTCTGAAAGGTATAAGAGATCACAGAATCAGAGAAATTCAGGTTGGAAAAGATCCTTGGGATCACCAAGTCCAAACCCTACTCTACAATGTTTACCCTAAACCATATGCCCAAGCACCACATGCAAATGACTTTTAAACATGTCCAGGGTCGGTGACTCAATGACCTCCTTGGCCAGCTCATGCTAATGCCTGACCACTTTTGCTGGGAACATTTTTTTCCTAATATCCAGTCTAAACCTACCCAGTGGCAGCTTGAGGCCATTCCCTCTTGTTCTATCACTATTTACCTGTGAGAAGTGAACAGCACCAACCTCTCCACAATGTCCTTTCATTTAGCTGTAGACAGCAACGAGGTCTCCCCTCAGCCTCCTCCTTTTCAAGCTAAAAATACTCCTTAACCTTCAACACAGCTGAATTATTAAGATCTTGTTCAAAAGCCTAGTTTAGATGTTTGATATTAAGATCATGTTAAAAAGCCTAGTTTAGATATTTGATGTGAACGATTAAACAGGGTTAAACTTATCTGTGGGCACAGGACTAGCGCATAGCCTAAATCCTTTGCCAGCCTCTGAAACGTAGCCCTGGAAAGGGCTAGATTTCAGAATTACATTGTATTTGAGTATTTTTAATTTTGCTGGCTTTAAAAAAAACCCCACAAAGAAGAACTTTGGAAAATGAAAGCTTTTATTAGTTCCAATACCTTCTTGCAGTGCTCAAGACCTTGAGTTTAAGTTCAACAACCTGAACGAAATGCTCAGTGCTGAGAATGTTCTCACAAACACCCAAAGAAATGGTTTGTGTCTCTGGTTGAAAAGAACCCATTTAGTAGAGTGAAAGCTGAGCCAAATGAATTTTCCTCTCTAGCATGTAGTAGAGAAAAATTAATTCTTTTATCCCTTTCTGCCAGTGCATAGAAGTTTGTAAAAAAAGTGCTCATAATTTTGTTTTTTGGAAGTACAAATAATTTTTCACAGGCAAATTCCCTACTTATATCCAGAAATGTATAGCAGCCCCATTCTGTTTCATGCAGCTGTTACAAGACTGAATCAAGGCATTGTCCACCATTTATCATTTCAGAAAGAGCATGAAGTATTGTCCAGTTATTCTAAATCAGGCTACTTGGCAGAAGTTGCTTAATAGAAGAAACAGAAACAAACCCTGGGAAACATCACTGTAAAACCTGTTGAATTTCAAGGAGTTTTCAGAGCAAAATTATTTTCTTTCTCCCATTGCAGAGATGTTTTTAGAATCAAACCCTGAGTTTCTAATCTAGAAACACATGAGCTTGCATTACAACAGTCAATACACTGAAATATTGATTAAAATGACAGAGTATTTTAAGAACTGCTACACACAGTTTCATCTGTGTGAGGAAGGGACTGTCAAAAGAAAACAGCTTGCTTATGAAGTATTTTTTACCCAGCTAAAAGAGAAGGTAAAAATGAATGTATGTTGTATTACAGCTGCTATGTTTATTAGGGGTCAGCCTCTGCCCCTTTGTTCCCATCAGGTAGTACTCAGATTCCTTAAGTAATCCCACTGAATCCGATGGGAAAGCTCACAGAGTAAGGTACAACTGTTGTGATTAACAGTGGCAGAATCTGACCTTGAGGTCATTTTAATAAGCATTCTAGTGACTTGTTATTTCCTAAAGACCCCTTTTCATAATACATTCCATAAAAACAAGATCTAGAAAGATTTAGTTTCTCCTGCTCCAATATTCCAGACATTTGGAAATCCTGGTGAGAACAAAATATTGCCTGCTTGTCACAATGATGGAAATGCCCAGCAGAACATCTGTACACCAAGGGCCATGTAAATGACAGTATTAAATTGTCCCTTGTGGGTCTGTTCTGAAGCTGCTCTGGCTTTTTACTGCTGAAAAACCAAGACCACAGGTCTGACATACAAGCTTGATATTAGGAGGAAGTTCTTCACAGAGAGTTATTTGCCATTGGAATGGGCTGCCCAGGGAGGTAGTGGAGTCACCATCCCTGGAGGTGTTCAATAAAAGATTGGATGAGACACTTAGTGCCATGGTCTAGTTGATTGGCTAGGGCTGGGTGCTAAGTTGGGCTGGATGATCTTGAAGGTCTCTTCCAACCTGGTTGGTTCTATGATTCTGTGACACTGTCTTCCTGGTCTGCATGTCACAACATTCCCTACCTGGTCAGAAGGTACCTGCCTTAGTGAAAAGGGAATGATAAAAAGTAAAGGTGAGGAGGCTTTATTAAATCATTTTGTTCACCATCATCCCATGCCAGGATTATTCCCTAGAGGATGCTCTTTGCTGTTTTTTCTAGTCTGGTTTAAAGCCTCGGTGGCAGAAGGAATATAGGTGAAGACCGAGCAAGCTTGGCAAAACTGTAGAGAAACTTACATGGTCTCAGCTGCAAAGCCAAAGAGCACCAGTCTATTGCTTTTAAGAGCACAAAGCCTACTGATATTTTAAGCACTAGATTCACTTCAGCTAACATCAGCCCTCAGCAGGGCCACAAATACCACACATACCTTCAGGACCAGAGCCGTGCTGGGGAGTGGCCACACAGACTGCAGAGTGAGATTTGCCTTTTTGTGTGCACTGGGATGAAAGAGTTAGGTAAAGCCTTTAGAAAAGCACAAAAGAGTGTTTAATATCAGGAAGTTAAGAGGACATTAAAATACACAGTAGCTGCAGAACAAGCTGCATGGTTGCATTACCAATGTACTACCTAGGCTGGCAGCCAGAGAAGTGATGCAGCTGACGTGCTGTGACGCTCTTCTAAAGCAAGCAAAGGCTTGTAATGCAGATGCCTATTTCCAGCTCAGTGTCACCTTAATGGTGGAAAGACATAGCTAAGTACACTGTTGGCTTTGCATGGCAAAAAGTTCCTAAGTCCCAGGCCTAGGGACTGCTGCAGGGGAAAGAATCTCAGAATCACTCATTAGGGGTTTGGAAAGGACCTTGAAAGTCCAGCCCCATTGCCAGCACAGGATTGCTTAGAGTAGCTCATATGAGAACACACCCAGGCAGGTTTTGAATGTCTCCAGAGAAGGAGACTCCACGACCTCTCTGGGCAGCCCATTCCATTGTTCTGCCACCTTCACCATGAAAAGGTTTTTCCTTATGTTTATGTGGAACCTCTTAACAGCACAATCTCAGAGTAACTTATGCTCTTGCAGCTTCCCATTGTCAACAGATGGCTCCTGCAGCTACCAGGCTCTGCTCAGTCAAGTGCCAACACTGGAAGAGGCCCCCAGGGAATTAAATCTCCCTGGCTCTTCTGCCAGACAACCAGCAACAGAACAAGGGGACACAGTCTCAAGTTGTGCCACGGGAGGTATAGGCTGGATGTTAGGAGGAAGTTCTTCCCAGAGAGAGTGATTGCCATTGGAATGGGCTGCCCAGAGAGGTGGAGTTGCTGTCTCTGGAGGTGTTCAAGAAAAGACTGGGTGAGGCACTTAGTGCCATGGTCTAATTGACTGGCTAGGGCTGGGTGCTAGGTTGGACTGGATGATCTTGGAGGTCTCTTCCAACCTGGTTGATTCTATGATTCTGTGATTCTAAATATTAGTCCTAAACAGAACCATTCCCCTAAGTAAGTTTACACTTGGAGGCAAAAGTAACACACAAAAATGTCAAACTATCCTGTAGGTATCAAATTAAAGCTCTGGTATAACAACAAAAAGTATATTCCAAGGTGCAGAAAAACCTTATCTAAAGAGAACCTTTCAGTAGCATTTCAAGAGTAGAAAATATAATTGTCATCTGTTCTCTCTTTGCATAATCTTCTAGCTGGTGTCTGTGTACAATAAGAAAACAGCACATGGTTTATGTACTGACCTGTCTAGCATAGACAAAATGGAAGGGGTACAAATCAGGGGTGCTGTTGCTGCAAAAATACTTCAGGTCTCAAATGCAAGCTGTAATATCCTACAAAGATTAATATAAGCATGTCAGGTTTATGGTTATTAATTTTTAAGCTTCTGGGAAAATAAAACAATATATCCTGATAGTTTTGAATATGTATTAGATCCTCTGAGTCACTGCTGATTGTGTAGCCCATATTTCTGTCACTATATTTCAAAAGTATCTGAGAGAGAGAACTCTGAATTTGTAAAGCTACAAGAAAAGTTGGTAGAAAATAACTTCTTTACCCTTAGAAAGGGCACTCAAATGCTGACTGCACCAAAGTCTCATCAAGAGACTGGCCAGAAACTGGAAGGCAAGAGCAGGAGACAGCTAACAATAACTTTGAGCTGACCCTCAAACATCAGCTACCAAACAATGCTCTCAGGATCACACAGATTGTATTTCCCATAATGGGAAATAAAAGCCCATCGTGTTCTGCTCAATTGAACAATTTGCTTTGGCCACAGGACTAAGAAGCTAAATATTTCCAGCAAACATAGCTACTTACAAAGTCCTGTTTTAAAGTCTGCTCTTAGCTTGGCCTTGGGAGGGCAAAAGTAACCTGCCCTGCCCCATTTAAAATGTAAGTAGATCTCTGTGTAGGTAGAGAGGAAAGGCTAAATTAATTAGCTAGCTTTTCTTTTGTCTTACAAAGCTGTTTGTTGAGATGGGGAAGAGAAGGGGGCTGGGAAAACAAAACAGCCCTTGCATAAAAGTCTTTAGCAATACAACTGAGTAAGATAAGATGCCAGCTGAACTCAGATACACAGCCTGCACACAAACCCTGAGCAGAATTACAGTGCAATGTGTATTAAGCAATTTTTAACACATATATTGAAGAAGCATGTTATGAGTCTGCCTTAGATCAGGCACCATCCTGGTAGGTATAGAAAACAGAATCAGAATCATGGACTCACAGAAAACACACGGTTGGAAGAGACCTCAAAGATCATCCAGTCCAACCCTTGACCCAGCTTAGTGTCCTAAACCATGTCCTTAAGCACCAGGTCTACAGGCTGCTTAAACACCTCCAGGGATGGTGACACCACTGCTGCCCTGGTCAGACCATTCCAATGTTTGAGAATCCTCTCTGTGAAGAAATATTTCCTATCATCCAGTCTGAACCTCTCCTGGCACAGCTTGAAACCATTTCTGCTAGTCCAGTTGCTTGACACCAAGGAGAAGAGGCTGTCCCCTCCTCGCTTCAGTCTCCCTTCAGGTAGTAGTAGAGAGCGATGAGGTCTCCCCCTCAGCCTCCTCTTCTCCAGCCTGAACAACCCCATCTCCTCAGATGCTCCTTGTAGGTCATGTGCTCCAGTCCCTTCACCAGTCTCACTGCCCTTCTCTGGACACAATCCAGCACCTCAGTATCCTTCCTGTAGTGAGTGGCCCAGAAGTGAACACAGTACTTGAGGTGTGGCCTCACCAGTGCTGAGCACAGGGGGATGGTCACCTCCCTGTTCCTGCTGGCCACAGTGTTCCTAATTCAAGCCAGGATGCCGCCTGGGCACACTGCTGACTCATATTTAATTGACTGTCAACCAACAGTCTCAGGTCCCTGTCTGAGTTGCAGCTTTCCATCCACACATCCCCAAGTCTGTAGCTTAGCATGGGGTTGTTGTGATGTGGGTGAAACATGTTTGAGGAGTTCAGTGCTTCAGTAGCGAGACAAAGCAAAAGTGAAAAGGAGTGTAGGGTATAAGACAAATTTTGCAGTGCAAGAAAGAGGATTAAGTACACCACAGATGGAGCTCATTAACCACCACAGTTTTAGGTCCTTAATTCAGCAATTCTATCGATAAAACCAGTCCCAAATCTGTATTAGGTAGAGGGTCACACTCTCAACTCAGCTGGTGGAGGACATCCAGGTTTATGTAGCTGTATCCAAGATCAGAATTTGATTTTAGCATTACCTTGAGTTTAAACAAAATCTTGATCTAAGACCTTGATCTAACAAGGGAGGCTGAAAGGAGTAGACCTCACTGGCCAGAATTTCCCCTGGAGCATGCCTGGAATCCTTGGTAGCTCCCAGAGAGAGCTCTGTGATCATACCCCCATTAACAAACATTCAGATCTTCTGAATAGTTTTTGGGACTTTTTTGACAACTCTTGATGTGCCAGCCCCCAAAGAGAACATGAGGAAGACAACAAAGGTTAAGCCACAGCAGCAGCAGCAGCAGAAGCAGCAGCAAAAAAGGGGGAAGGTGAAGGAGAAAGAGAAATGATAAGGAGAAAGAGAAATGATAAGGAGAAAGAGAAGGAGAAGATGAAAAAAGAGAAAAGGAGGAGAAAGGAGAAAGGAGGAAAGGAAGGAGAAACAAAAAGAGAAGGAAAAGGGAAGGAGAAACAAAAAGAGAAGGAAAAGGGAGAAAGGAGAAAGGAGAAAGGAGAAGGGAGAAAGGAGAAAGGAGAAAGGAGAAAGGAGAAAGGAGAAAGGAGAAAGGAGAAAGAAAGGGGAAAGGAGAAACAAAAAGGAGAAGGAAAAGGGAGAAAGGAGAAGAAGGAGGGTAGGAAGAAGAAGGGGGTTTAAAGTTTCTGAAAATTTCAGGCTGGAAATTGCACAGAGGCTGAGTCAGCCTGGGCTCCCCTCCATTCTCAGCCAGATCTGCATCCAGCATTCTCCCTATGTTTACAGTTGGGAAGAAATTGAATTACCTACATAGTATTATTTTAGCATGAATGAACAGGAAGACTGCACCAAAATTGATGACCCAAAGGGTGTTGCCCCTCCATGACTGCTCTGTATATGCAGAGGTTTCTAGACTCCAATTTATTGGTTTGTCAGAAACTTCAGTTATTTTCATCAAGTTGAGCTTTACATTAAACATTCCTCTACTTAATTGGAACCATGCGGATACATTTGGGCAGCATCCACATCCCTGCTCAAATAAAAGGGTTACTTTGTTACAAATTCAGCATACTTTGCCATTAAATTATATTTTGCTAGCAATTACAATTAAATATGAAGTTCACACTTAATAGCAGGCCCTGTAATCACGTGGGAGTAGTTCTCCTCCCGTGAACATCAGGAGGGGGTGGGAGAAGGGAGAGCCCTGCAGCCTCATTTTAATAATGAAATAAACAGTTCTGCTGCTGAGTAATTCAAGGATTTTAAAAGAGGGCAGTGGCAGGATGGAAATAGCTTAAGAAGCTTATTTAACCCCCTCACCTGCTACTTCTAGCTCATTCAAGAGTTTGCAACCACCCAACAGCAGGCAGACAGGAGCAGGACTGAGAGATTTGGGAAGGGATCAGGGAGTGAGGCAGAGGCTGTGTCATGCCTGGTTTTATGCTTGCTCTTAATCCCCTTGTGAAAATTGTTGAGGATAGCAAAGTTGCACTTGCAGAAATCTTTTGAAGTTCTCTTCCCCCCCTCCCCCNTCCCCCCCCCCCCCCCCCCCCACTAATTGAATACTGAATTATAATAAAAACATTTCCCTAAAAATGTTCTGGGCTTCTGGCATTTGTCTTGGCAAGATGTATTATTGTTCTGCAAACTGAAATTTCATTTTAAATGTCATTTGTCATTTTATTTTTTTATACTAATTCCCATTAGCCATAAGTGTGCCTGCTATGAAAAGGTATCAAATGGTTTCATTAGAAGATGAAGACTGTTTTGTAGGGAAAATCAGATTTGATATCTTAGTCAGTACAAAGCAGGCTCTTTCCAGTTTAAAATACTGAATGTGAAATACTACAATTAGCTTAGGAGGGACAGGGATCTGCTGGAGAGGGTCCAGCAGAGGGCTATGAGGATGATTAGCGGACTGGAGGGCATGGCTTATGAGGAGAGGCTGAGGGACCTGGGGCTTTTTAGTCTGGAGAAGAGAAGACTTAGAGGGGATTTGATAAATGTTTATAAGTATCTGAAGGCTGCCAGGAGAGGGGGGACAGGCTCTGCTCACTTGCTCCCTGGGATAGGAGCAAGGAGCAATGGGTGTAAACTGCAGCAAAAGAGGTTCTGCCTCAACACAAGGGGGAAATTCTTTACTGTAAGGGTCACAGAGCACTGGAATAGGCTTCCCAGAGAGGTTATGGGGTCCCCTTCTCTGGAGGCTTTCAAGGCCTATCTGGATGTGCTGCTCTGTGTTAGATAGTATTGTCCTGCTCTGGCAGGGGGGTTGGACTCGATGATCTCCTTGGGTCCCTTCCAATGCCTAACATTCTGTGATCCTGGGAACTACTATATGCTATGGTGCTATTTCTACTATCCTAAAACACATTTCTAATGACATGTCATGGAATTTCAGAATACAAACTCCAATGGAAAATACAAAATGTAAACCTTACAGGAAACCTTTTTCATTCTAAATTTTGTTTTATTTTTGTTTTATGAAAACAAAGCTTCAAATTTGGATTTGTACATGAGGAAACTTGTGAAAGAATCTAGCAGGCAAGGTCTGAAGAGACGTAGGGATGAAATAAGCTTTACTAAAACAAATAAAACCCAAGATTAATGTGGTGAAAAGATTTCTGCTCAACTCGAGTTAATTTCCTGGTCTTTGTCATGATAATCTCTTGCTGTTTTTCAGAAGAACCTGATTTCCATGCTGTCCATTTAGAAGCAACTGGAGGTTGTTCTCCTTGTTGATACTGCATCAAGAGAAGCATGGGGCAAGGGAGGGGATTTTCCTCCTTTACTCTGCTCTCCTCAGACCCTACCTGGAGTGCTAAGTACACTTCTGGAGCCCCCAACACAAGGAGGACATCAAACTGTTGGAGTGAGTCCAGAGGAGGCCATGAAGATGCTCAGAGGGCTGCAGCACCTCTGCTATGATGGCAGGCTACAAGAGTTGGGGCTCTTCAGCCTGGAGAAGAGAGGGCTTCCAGGAGACCTTGTAGTAGCCTTCCAGTATCTGATGCAGGTCTACAGGAGGGCTGAAGAGGGACTATTTACAAGGTCTTGTAATGACAGGATGAGGGGTAATGGGTTTAAACTGGCAGAGGGGAGATATAAACTGGATGTTAGGAAGAAGTTCTTTACAGTGAGGGTGGTGAAACACTGGTACAGGTTGCTCACGGAGGTTGTGGCTGCTCCCTCCCTGGAGGTGTTCAAGTCAATGATATGAAGCTTACCTGAGTATGTGGATTCTTTTCCCACACAGCCACCCTGGATTGATGCAATGCTCTCTGATAAGGCTTTCAAATAAATACATTCAATAATCTATGACTCTATGATTTTATATATATATATACCCTACGATTCTATGATTTAATATATATATAATCTATGATTCTATGATTTATAATCTATGATTCTATGATTATATATATATATATATAAACCCCTATGATTATATATATATAATCTATGATACTATAATTATATATATATAAACATTCTACTGGGTCTGAAGCACCATATTAGTTTGAGAGCTTGATTCCAAGCCCCCATCATCCTGCAAATATGCCTGAAAAGGTACTTCTTTGAACACAACTCTGCTTTGCAGGGATAGATGTCTTCTGCTCTTTAAACAAGTCCCCTTCAACAACACATATTCTCATCTGTGCATTTTTAATAGAAGCATAATTTTTGTCCAATATTATAATGAATAGCATACAACTAAATGGTGCATGTAAGATTGTAATTCCATCTGGGAGCTTGCTGACATCGATAAACCACTTGGGTTTTGCTTTCATGGTTCGTGCTGTTACAGCAGCTCAACAAGATTACAGTCCTGTTAGGTGCAGCTGGTTGTAGGCATTACACCACATGATAATGCCTGTATGTTTTACTAAAGAACAGATTTACATTTAAATAGGTTACTTGAAAAGTCTCATGAATGCTCTGATAATACGGTGTTAAAAATTACCTTGATGTTATTACCTAAACATTTACTTTATTTAGGATTCCTCATCTCAGGCAATGAAATACTTTAGTTGGATTTGATTGTATCTATGCAGTGGGACTGAAGTATTTCCCTGGTAATTTTGTGGCATCACCACTTTTATAGGATATGAAAACCATAACATTGCACTGCCTGTAAAGGAAAATGAACCAGACAAGTCCAGTAATTTCATAGTCTAAACTGAGTTAACCAGATACACACAAAAGCAGATAAAGAGTGAAAACTGTGGGTTTACTTTCCCCTCCCCCCTCCTTTAAATTTCAAGAGCTTACAGTGAATAGCAGTGGCACTGCTAAGGATTGTTTAAAATATGTAATAACATTCTCCTTTAATTTGATTATGGTGAATAATCAGTCAATCCATGTGTGCATTTCCCTGAAAATGAAGCTTATATTACGACACATTTCCCTCTTGTCTGCAAGTAAGCTATGAAACCTGTGTGAACAGGAGCTTTCATTCTTCTGCACTTTGCTCTTGGTTTGTCTGCATCACCGTGGGTTTAAAAAATCTCAGTCATGCATCCTGTTTCTAGTGTGGCCTCACTCTGCTAATTGCCATTTAGTTCACAGTGAAATAACTGCACTAATGACTCCAGCAAAGTCCAGATGGAGTCAGGCAGAAGGGAAACATTTCTGAGTGGATTTTTTCTACTTAGACAAGCCACTGGAAATGGCCATCACTGCCTGACAGAGGACTGGGGGCACTAAGTCTAATGTCCTTCTGTCTCCTTCTGCACAGTGTGCTCTGTGGAAAAGTTATTATCTGCAACGCTCCCTGTACTGGATTCCCAGATTTCACTTTTAGCACCAAGCATCACTGTCAGGAAAATCACTGAGATGAGTCATGGTAGCCCACGGCCACAGGGTACACAGGACAGACTGCAGTGACACTTCCTCCTCTGCCCGCTGGTGCCTTTACTGAACTGTTGCTCTCCCAACACCCACACACCAGTCATGGATGCCTGCCAAGGTGTTTGCTCTGTTCAGCCACAGGAACTCTCATATACCAGTGAAGAGCAGAGGTGTTCACATCATCTCCAGTTAGCAAAATTGGGAAAGAAACTAGAGGGTAAGACTGGATGTGCTTTAAAGTCATTTGGATGTGGTGCATGGGGATATGGTTTAGGGTGAACTTTGTAGTGTAGGGATTCTGGTTGGACATGGTGATCTTGAGTGTCTTTTCCAACCTGAATATTTCTGTGACTACCCAAGGGGTCAGTCTGCAGCCTGAATGCTCTGCATCATCATTGGGAGACTCTGCAGGTGATGAGCAGCTTCCAGGCAAAGACAACATTCACAGAGCATTCATTCTAAAGGTCAAGCTACTGTCTAAAGTGTTAGGAGAAACTGCAGTACCTTTGCCAATTCATCCCCATGTCAGGCAGCTTCAGACTCCACTCTAAATCTGCAACTTCACTTTCAGTATAATGGCACTACCACCCTGTGGAAAGCCTTTGGGTCCTCTCTGTAGTATGAGATCTTTCCAGAGGCAGGTTTCACAACAAACTCTCCAAGTGGAGATGTGATGTACACTGGCAAGAGATTTTTGCTAGCAGTGTTTATACCAGCTACCCAAATGACATAAATTATACTTCTCAATAGAGCTTTTTGCTGATGTAAGAACATTTACCAGAACTGACTAATTAGTGATGTGTTTCTTTTCTTCCCTTCCCATGCTCTTAGCTGACAAAGCTGTATATGCAAAATTTCTGAATGCAGACAGACCTATTCCTTCTGGGGAAGCTTCACAAAGGCCAGCAAGTGATTCCAGCATGAGGGAACAGAGGGGCCTGAAGCAATACAGCCATGACATGCAGGGAAACAGCCTTCTCATGGACACTGGGAAATGTCCAAGAGTAACACACAAAAATCTTGGAGTGGGATACAGGGCTGCACAATGCTGACACAGAAGCTCTCCAGAGGCAAGATGGAAGGAAATGGAAGACAACCGCCAACAAAGCTAGTTTCTCAGTGATTTAAGATGCTTAAATCTTTTCACTCAACATATATACTTAAATTCTCATTAGCCTTAAAATATCACAACAAGCAGAAAATCTTCAGTGTGGTACCTTCCCACTGAATGCAGTCTTGATCATCCAGATGTATCTCCTCACTCAACTAACCAATGCAAATTGCTCCTCTGTTCATTCTCTACAACCAGAGTGACTACTGGGAGGGCGAGATGGAAAGGGAGAAAGGCTTGGTGGACCTTTCCTACTCTCCCTTGTTCATCATTAATAATGCTGGCAGCTAAGTAATTGCATCATCCTCATTATAAATGCAATACAGAAAGAACATGTTTGATTCCAGGTGGGATCCACAAGACTGTCAATTTTTAAAAACATTGTTTAAAGTAGGCAAATTTGATCTGGAGCCATTGAAAGAGTAGATTTGGAAGCTCACCAGGTCATTTTTAGAGAATTCCTTTTGTAAATGTAATAGCACTTTAGTGGAAGTTACATTATATACACACATAAACAAGAGAAAATTAGTGTGCATCAGTTATGATAATGTTTTCTACTGAGGACTGAAAAATTACTGGAAAGCCACTTAATAACTATGTAATGTTTTTAATACTGTCAATTGAGTGATCTCCCGCTCTAAGGGCAGACATGGCCCTGCAGCTGACTTCGTTGGGTTGCACTGAGGAACTGGTCCTATGTACACAAGGGCTCTTAGTAGTTACCTTGCATGTGATGACATAAATGCAGGTACAGAACCTACCCTCTGTTCTGCCAAAACCCAGAGACATTAGATATTTTTTTGATATCATCAGAAAGTGAGAGAAAAGGATATAAAGAAGATTACTGGTTCTGAATTACCCAGTCTAAATTTTCTGTTTCTTCATTAATTAATTTAATCAGTAAATCAGTTCTCCTCCCACTCTAATCTGCCATGGTGACGCTGCATCTCAAATCTTGTGTCCAGTTCTGGGCCCCTGAGTTCAAGAAGAACCTCAAGAACTCTTTGAAAGATCCAGCACAGAGCCACAAAAATGATGAAGGGAATGGAACACCTTCCTCATGAGGAGAGACTGAGGGAGCTGGGGCTCTATAGCTTGGAGAAGAGGAGCCTGAGGGGTGACCTCGTTCATGTTTATAAAAGATGTAAAGCTTGAGTGCTAAGAGGATGGAGCCAGGCCCTGCTGGCTGATGCCCAGTGACAGGACAAGGAGCAATAGGTAGAAGCTGAGGCATACAAAGTTCCATAGAAACATGAAGAAAAATGGTTTCCCTGTGAGGGTGACAGAACATTGGAACAGGCTGCCCAGGGTTGACTGTGGAGTTTCCCTCCTTGGATATATTCAAGACCTGCCTGGATGTATTCCTGTGTGATCTTGTGGAGGTGATCCTGCTCTGGCAGGGGGGTTGGACTGGATGATCTTTCAAGGTCCCTTCCAGCCCCTAACATTTTGTGATTAAAAATAAGCAAACAAACAACAACAACAAAACCCCCAACAAACAAACAAAAAATTCCAGAAGAAATTAATGAAGAAACAGAAAATCAAGACTGGGTAATTCAGACACTAAAGCAGGCATGGTACACCCTACCAGAAGCTGCAAACTAACAACATAGGAATTTCTTTGTATCAGCACAGACTCCTGAAGTGTTACAAAATATACTGTAGTCTAAAATGATGGATTTGTAAACGGTCTTAAGAGTAGAACAAAGAATAACATCCTAACCTAATGGAGCAATTCTTTTGAAACATAGCTAAAAGAAATCATTAACTGTTTGATGCAAATAGTAGCTATTGCCTTGACTTTTTGCATTGTCCTGGTTTCAGATGCAATAAAGTGCTACAGTGCTGTGTTTTGGGTTTAGGATGAGAATAATGTTGATAACACACTGGTGTTTTAGTTGTTGTTAAGCAATGTTTACACTAAGTCATGGACTTTTCAGCCTCTCATATTGTCCTGCCAGTGGAGGCTGGAGGTGCACAAGAAGCTAGGAAGGGACACAGCAAGGACAGCTGACCCAAAGGAGCCAAAGGGGTTAATTAGGGGTAGTTGGGCAGGGGATATGATGACTCAGGGACTGCCTAGGCATCAGTCAGCAGATGGTGAGCAACTGTGTTGCACATCACTTGTTTTGTATGTTCTATTATGGTGAATAGTATCAGAATTATTATTATTTCTTGCTTTTCTGTCCTATTAAACTGCCTTTGTCTCAACCCAAGAATTTTACTTCCCTCCCTCCCCAAAATTCTCTCTCCGATCCCACCATAGGGTGGGAGAAGTGAACAAGCACCTCTGTAGTATTTAATTGCTAGCTGGGGTTAAACATGCACACAATAAATTAGCTCACTTTTAATGCTGTAAGGATTTGTTTGGGCTTCTCACAGACTTTCTGTTTGCCTTAATATTATCCTACCATACTATCTTCTAAGTACAGGAAGTTTACTTGGAAAGGTTTATTTATATTTTTTCATTTGACCACAACTCCTTGAGATAATTGTTTTAACATTGCTTTTATGGCTGGGCTGCTGCAAGTCTGTGTAATGTTATCTTGCGAGAACCTGTTGAATGTCTTCTGTAAGATTCCTGTTCTTTTCTTCTCTGAGATCGTTTTCTGACAGCTAAGACCTAGTGGATTTCTAAGGCTCTTCACTCAAAGCATCTTCCTTCCTTGTTTCATGAGTTTTCTCAGGGGTACTCAAGTAATTTTCACCAAGGTTCAGCATGAAGTTTCACAAATGACTGCTCAACAACTACCAGTGAGCATACTCTCAAGTTTTCCAGTCCATTCCACTTCCAGGCTGCAAATTGCCTGCAGCCAGAAACAGCCAGTCCCTCAGAGACCAAGAACATGAGAGATCACCAAGACTCCCTAAGTAGTTCACCACCTACTTAAATCTGTTTCAGGAAAAATAGAGTTGGTACACGATTGACACTCTCCAAAGTGCAGATGTGACAGTTACAGAATCACAAAATTACCTAGGCTGGAAAAGACTAAATCAATATTCCGTAGATAAAACTTCTGTTCTAGTATTACCAGTAGATTGTGACTTCGTGTACAAAGACTGGGATCCATGATATCTGCACATAACACAATGCAGTCTATATCCTAAAGAGTTTCCAGTGCAAGTAGATGAAATACACAGCAGAATCAAAAAAGCTACACGACCCTCACCCTTTGTAATTGCTAAGCAGAGGGACAGATTTGCTCTAGGTTTCACAGCAATCACTAACAAAGCTGGGAAAGGACTCAAGATCTGCCTCCTAAACATAAAACCATGCTTGATCTCCTGGCATAGAAAGAAACAGGAACACGCCAGAGATGCAAAGCAAACACCAAGTTGTAGAATGGGCCCCTAAAGTATTTTGTTCCCTGGAGAGAGATTAAAGTCTTGCAGTATATATAAACACCTGCCTAATGATGACAGAGTTGAATTTACTGCCTCATGCAGCAAAAATGCCTCAGAAATAGGATACCAGACATACTCTTGAGATCATCCAAAATGTAACAGGTGTTGTAGTTATCACAAACTTCAGGTGATCAGCCTAAAACATCTGCAGCACATGTACTATCCGGTAAACACCAAAGCACAGCTTGTAGAAACTCTTCTGGGACCCTCCAGAGATTGTGAAGTAGCTGAGATGTGACAGACTTGAAAGAACACCTCACTTCATGAACCTCTGCTACTACCCCAGTACAGCAGCTCTAATGGAAGCACTGCCAAATGCCTAAGCTGTGCACCCTTTCCTTCAGCTTATCACACTCATAAGTTAGTAAAAACACATTTCTGAAGCTGGGATAATAGGTTTGTACAGAGCCTTTAACATAGAACTGTTGCACCTATCATCTACCAGCACTTAAGCCACAAAGCAGTTCTAAAATATGAAAATATGGCTTTAAAAATGTTAATGAGATGCAATATTTTAAACAAAAAAATTCTAATCCCTCCTGATAGATCCAAATAGTCAAAAAACAAAGCTGTATCCTAACTAATAACTATTGGAACAAGTAATATTATGCCCACAATGAAAAAGCTTTCCAGCTCTATTGGTTTAGTTAGTATAAGCAAAGGCATTTTCCACTGAACTAAATCTGATAGGATGTTAAAGGTAAGGTTCTGTAATTTATATATTGGCTGTAATAAGGTTCAAAACTTGACACAAGAGGCAAGTCATTCTGCACTGCAGTCCTCTGATATTTGGTTTCTCTTCTTTTATGAAGAGAATAAAAAGTGTTCAAGGTGTTTTATTGATACAAGGTGTAATCAAAATGGTCACTTAATGGAAGAGTTAACATGCAGGTTGAGGAGGAACCATTACTTGCAGATCATAAATTAGGTGGAAAAGATCTATGTTTATTTATTTTCATGTCTTCTCCTCTGGATAAAAATCCCTGTTTTATTATCTGGACTAACTGGCAAATATTTTCAAACAGAGTCCATACAAATTACAAATTTAGCTCCATTCCTCAGATCTCAGGCCAACAACAGCTAAGAGAAAGAAAAAAACCCAACCAAACCACAAATAAATCCTTGCCCCACTCACCCTTTCACCACCTTCATGATTCTCTTCCTCTCAGAAAAACTTAAGAGAAGTGGTGAACTACACAGTTTGCCAGAGAATTGGTGAATATGGCCTACTTTAGATCAAAGGGAAAAATGCCTTCGGAAGTGCCAAGGCCTCTCTCACCTAAAAAAAGTGCCAGTTCACCTTTTCTGTTGGATGAAATATCACAGAGAGAGAAGCACCAGTTTCTAACATGGGTAGGGATGGGTCACTAAGGCTCTTTGTAATGCAAAAAAAACAACATTCAACTCCTTTTGGAAACAGCCTGTCCTTGTGCACAAAGACAATAAACACAGAGGGCAACAGTGTGTGCCAGATTCAGTCCTGGACTGACTTCAGTTTCTGAGCTGGCTAGGTAAATTGTTCCAAGTGAAGTGCATCACAGGGATGTAATTCCCAAGATGACGAAGGTGTAGGCTGTTGCAAAAAGGAACAATCTCAGAAAGAAAAGAACTCAAGAGCCTTTTAAAGATCTCCTACAAGTATCTAGAAAGCTAACTGGATTCTGCATGTTCATAGTTCTGGTATTCTCAGTCTAAATGAAAGTAAAATGGTTTGTTTTATATTCACTTCTATCACCTACCACCCTGAGCCATCTCAGGCTATAGGCTGGATGTTCGTAGGAAGTTCTTCACAGAGAGAGTGATTTGCTATTGGAATGGGCTGCCCAGGGAGGTGGTGGAGTCACTGTCCCTGGAGGTGTTCAAGAAAAGACTGGATGAGGCACTTAGTGCCACGGTCTGGTTGATTGGCTAGGGTTGGGTGATCGATTGGACTGGATGATCTTCGAGGTCTCTTCCAACCTGGTTGACTCTACAGTCTTCAGCCTCTGCTAGCCTTCTGTTTTGAGATGGCTGCTAACCAAACAGATTCCTAAAAACTCATTTCTTGACTTTTAATGGATTGAAGAAGCAGCTACCTCCTCTCGTCTTGCTTTCTCTGCAAGTGCTAACAACTCTTTCTGTATATCTTTATGTCTGTATTGAGGAAGCAAGAGGCTTTAGGCAGCTATTTGGGCTTTTTTAGCACTCCTGGGAGCATCCTCATCTTATCTTTTATCTATTAGAAATGCCCCATAGGATGACATCAATGTCCATTGACCAGTTTTCTGTCTCCCACCATGCCTGTTGCTGAAATCGTTTAGAGAGAGCCACTATTTGAGGTCCAATCCTCATGCTCCTTCTGCATCCTACTATTAGATTTCAGAGGTCAGAGAGAATTTTGCCATCTTTTCCTAATAGTATCTGATTTGCACCTTTTATCCATTAATTTGTCTAATGGATTTCGAACCTCTGGATGCATTTTGACTTCACAATTTCTTACAACAATAAGCTGTAGAAGTTTATCCTGGGCTTTAAAAGACTTTGCTTTCAAAGCTCATCTGATCAGTTTCAGTGCATTTTCTCTGCTCTAGTGTTGTAGGATTTGGTAAACAAATTTAGGACTCATCTTTCTGTGTTGCCTTCTTGATGTTGTAAATCAGCCTCACTCCTTAGCCTTCTCTCCAAACTGAAGCAAGACTATGAACTTGCTGTTACTTTCCTTGTAATGACTTTAAATGACCTTTTTCATAACTTTTCTTTTTTAAAGACAAAAAAATACTGTTCTTGGAAAGTGAAGAACGATTCTATTCAGTACTACAAACGTGGAAGCATAAAGATTTTCTACAGTGGCATCTTTGGTCATGTTCTCAGTACCCTTCCTGACATGGGCAATTCTGCCTGCAGCTGAAAAGTGATGACAAAGAACTGCTAACTCAGCACGGCTCGGATTATTCTAATGCACCACAGAGCTGTTTTGGAGACGCCCAAATTAACTCCAGACAAGAGACCAGAACACACAACAACACAAGATAATGTCATGCGGAGATACTTGCTTAAGCCCTGGAAGATTTATAACTAGATTAAGGCAGTGCAGATTCCTCCTAGGTTTGGCAGCACCTTGCCTAGCTAGGGTGCCTACAACCACAATGCGCTGTGAAAAACAGGCAGGCCACCAGTCCCTCCTGTGCATCTGAAAGATCTTCAGAACCATTAGCTCTTTTGAGGAGCCTTCTCGTCTTCCCGCAAAGCATTTGGAGCTCTGTTACCAAATGCAAACAACATCTAAAGCCCATGTACTATAAAGTTAGCAATTACCTCTTCAGACCCCACCTGGAGTACTGTGTGCAGTTCTGGAGCCCCCAACACAAGAAGGACATGGAACTGCTGGAGCGGGTCCAGAGGAGAGCCATGAAGATGCTCAGAGGGCTGCAGCAGCTCTGCTATGTGGACCGGCTGAGAGAGTTGGGGCTTTTCAGCCTGGAGAAGAGAAGGCTTTGAGGAGACCTTAGAGTGGCTTTCCAGTATCTGAAGGGAGCCTACAGGAAGGCTGGGGAGGGACTATTGACAAGGTCTGGTAATGTCAGGATGAGGGGGAATGGGTTTAAGCTGGAGGAGGGGAGATTTAGACTGGATGTTAGGAGGAAGTTCTTTACAGTGAGGGTGGTGAGACACTGGCACAGGTTGCCCAGGGAGGTTGTGGATGCTTCCTCCCTGGAGGCGTTTAAAGCCAGGCTGGATGAGGCCTTGAGCAACCTGTTCTAGTGGGAGGTGTCCCTGCCTATGGCAGGGGGTTGGAGCTGGATGATCCTTGAGGTCCCTTCCAACCTAAACCATTCTATGATTCTATGATTCTATCAGTAAAAATCATCAAGTAACAAGTTAAAACTTGTTTTCAGTGACTGAGGAAACTTACCAGTACCGCATCTGAGGGGCAAAGCGTAGCTGTTACGTGACAGAGGATGAGAAGTACGGACTACATCCTTTTCACCCAGCGCTGCACATCTTCTCCCTCCCTATGTGAACCGCTGATGCGCCTCAAAAATATATTTATGAGTTCTCATTCAAATACTTCGGCTGATAAATTTAATATCACATTCCCTGGGGTAAGCAAAAAAAGAAAATAAAATAAAATATAGCATTGGCCTTCGCACATGTGGAGATTATATTACCCTACAATGAAACCCAGCAAGCTGCACATTACAGTTTTTACCACAATCTCCTTGGTAGGAATGTTTCAAATACATTGCATATGTGTGAATACAATGTAAGCATACTGAAACGCTTTGAACGCTGCCATACATCAGACACTTGAGGCAGCGGGGGGAAAAAACTGCCTTCACCTATCTTGGCTCTTGAATGCCTTATTTGATATAGGTGATCTCTAAGTCTCAGAGATGGAGCTACCTATAACGTACAAAGTGAAGTTCCCAACCGGTAACTACTTAAACATGTCCCTCAAATCTCTGTCAAGTTTGTGCCCTCTTGTTTGTACCCTGTTGATTAAATATCTCCGTGAAAGGAGGCAGAGTGCTTGCTCCCTGTGGCAAGACTCTCAAGAAAGAACAGATTAAAGGAGTCGCAGCTGTACAACAAAGTCCTTCGGTTTATGCAAACGCATTTCTACATGCCGTAAAACTCCGAACATCTGACTGACTCGGATTTTACAAGGCTACGATGCTGGAAAATACGCATAGAAATCGACAGCATTCAAAGGCATTAAAGAGTTTCATTTCACATTTGTTTCCTATGTCGCCAGCTTGCTGGGATGGCCGCAACACCTGCTCCTATAACTCCGGGCCAGGCCGGGCCGCGCAGGCACTTAGGGGCCTGCTCCCTTTTCTTGGCCGCGGCACTCTAGCTGTAGCGCGGGCGCCATCTGCTGCTCCCACAGGGAAGTGCTGTCGGCCGACCACGGCTGGCAGAGACCCGGGCCCCGTAGACGCGGACGCAGATCCGTTCGTTGGGGTGGTGGAGAGCCTGCGGCCCGGTGAGGCCGTGAGACCGCTTCTGTATGAGAGCCACACAACCCCAAACCGCCCAACACGCCAGACAAACGAATCCCCAGTAGAATGCTCAGAAACACAGAATCATTTAGGTCTGAAAATATTTATCACAGAGAGCGAATATTTGTCACAGAATGGTAGAGGCTAGAAGGGATCTGGAAAGACCATCTAGTCCAACAGCCTTAACTTGCTTAAACTCCTTTTGTGGTCAGGGAAGTGTACCTCAGACCATGCTCTTCTCTGTTTCCCTCAGTCGTGGTAATACCAAAATGAAGCGCTTTCAGCCAAAAAGCCTGTAAAACTCTCCTGCTGGCACAGGCTTGGCAGACTGAACTCAGAATGTGAGAATGGAAGTCCATGGATTTCATCTCTTTTAAAAAAATCCCCACCCACTACTACTCTGGAGGTTTTTTTCATCACACATTTGTTATGCTGCATTCAGAGATATGAGGCATTAAGAGAACTTTACTGTTTCTAGCAGGTAAAAAAAGAAATAGAGAACCATAGAATCAACCAGGTTGGAAGAGACCTCCAAGATCATCCAGTCCAACCTATCCAACCCATCCACCCAGCCCAATCTATCCAAACAAGATCATCCAGTCCAGCCCTATCCAATCACCAGACCATGGCACTAAGTGCCCCAGCCAGGCTTGGCTTCAACACCTCCAGGCACGGCCATGCCACCACCTCCCTGGGCAGCCCATTCCAATGCCAATCACTCTCTCTGCCAACAACTTCCTCCTAACATCCAGTCTCAACCTGCCCTGGCACAGCTTGAGGCTGTGTCCCCTTCTGTTGGTGGATGCCTGGCAGCAGAGCCCAACCCCACCTGGCTACAGCCTCCCTGTTGTGGTATAGAAGGATATTCAATTAAAAATAACTTTGGATCCCAGCAACATAGAGGCAATCACCCAGGTACTGAGCTCGTTCTGGATCCAAATTACCTTTGTGAATTTAACTGTGCAGAGAGTGATTTGCCTTTGGAATGGGCTGCCCAGGGAGGTGGTGCACCGTCCCTGAGGGTGTTCAAGAAAGACTGGATGGGACACTTAGTGCCATGGTCTAGTTGATTGGATAGGGCTGGGTGCTAGGTTGGACTGGATGATCTTGGAGGTCTCTTCCAACCTGGTTGATTCTATTCTATTCTAAGCATGAAGCTTGAACTACCTGGAAACTTAAGTGCCTCAAGTTTCCCAGAAAGCATCCGAGTGCCTCATGACATGGCAAGAAGTGCCACCGACAATGTGCTTTCTGCGCATCTGCAAGAGATCCTGCCTGCACCTCTGCAAATCTTTGTGCCAAGAGGAACCATGATCAGGATCATCTGCCTCTTTCCCAGTACCCTGGAAAGATCTGGAAGCCTCTCAATGGCCGAGCAGTTCCAACACTGCCACAAAAGAGCCAGGGACTATCGTGAAATTTCTTCTCCACCGCAGTGAGTAGAACAGACTTTCCCTAGGGCTGCAGGCTACCTATTTATAAGTGGGGCAAAACCATTTTGTGGCTAAACTTTTCCAACTCTTCTGATTCTCCTAAATGAATGAATTGCCTGTGGAACTGGATAGGTTTCCAGCCATCCAGTGCTGGCCTCTACCATCGTCAGCACATACTGCTTGCCAGAACGAGATCGAGGTAAAGTGATGTAGTCAATCTGCCAGGCTTCTCCATACTTGTACTTAGACCATCTCTCACCATACCATAAGGGCTTGATTCGCTTAGCCTGCTTAATAGCAGCACAAATGTCACAGTCATGGATGACTTGGGTGATAGCGTCCATGCCCATAAGCATGCTTGTGAAGATTTTCCTGACCCAAATGTAACTAATTAGTATATAGTTGTGGGCAGGGCTTTCCAGAACTAAAAATTAACTACATATTCTATAATTCCTGCCTTGATAATTGCCCCAGATAAATCAGGAGAAAAAAAATAAACAACAAACATTGTGTTCTCTGGTGTGCTTCTGTATACAAGAGTTAGATACTAAAAATCATTAGCCAAACTCAATGGACAAAATCTTTAAGTGTCTCTCAATTTAAAAAGGGGTATACTACCAAATTATTGCAATTGTTTAGAAATCTACAATAACTCAATGAAATAAGATCTCCAACTAAGGTTCCCATGTGCAGGAGTGAACTTCTGTATTTTCAACTATATTCAGAAACATTCAAACTAAAACCATCAAGGCATACATTTGTGTAAGCTTCCTTCTGTTGAAGGGCTGCCCAAGGTCTTCAGGCCCACCTGTTAACCCAGCATCTCTGCATCCACCACTAAACCATGCTTGACAAGAACAGATTTGTCTTCACCCTCATCCCAAGGGGGATTATTTTCCCCTTCTACACTTGGGGAAATGGCAATTCAAACTACATGCACCCATCCACATAACCTAGCCAATCTGAGATTCCTGTAAACTGTTTTCTTCAGTGAAAAAAAAAAACCACACCAACCAACCAAACAAAAAACCTTTGATAGCTTTTCATGCTTAAACAAGAATGTCAATAGCCATGAATGTTTGTTGTACTTGCAGGAAAAGGTCACAGGCAAGTTAGTGCACCCAGAACGCAAAAGCAAATCATCAGCCCCACTTTGTGAAAATTTCTAAGTTACTTAAACTCTGCATAGGAGCTCCGTGGCAAAGGCAAATCAACATCACCATTTGTAACCACCAAACCACAGTTGTGTCATTCTGGTTCTTCTTTGTATACGCAACAGCCTTTGTCAAAGTAGATCCTGAATAATCTTTAGGGTCTGCTAGTCTGCTTTGCCTTCACATCATATAGAGAGCTGTAGGAACAGCAGCATATGACTGTATGTTTACATGCCAAGAGGCTTGAACAATGTAACATGTGCAGCATCTTTCCCCTAATGTTATCCTGAACTTTGTAATCTGCCTTTAAAATATCACATGCATATGTATGTGTGCATGCAACTTCTCTCATATATTAACTTCTGTTCCTGGACAGACATCCTCCCATATGACCAGTGCTAGAGGACAATGAGTGTCAAGGTTTAGGGCTGGGCCAGCTGCTGAATGAGGGACAGACACTCCCTCTAGACCCCTCCCCAAAGAGAAAGTGAAAAAGGGAGAGACTTATGGATTGGAAAATTAAAACTTATATTTCATTTTATTATTACATTCATTAAATAAGTAGACAAAAAAGCCCCAGGTTCCTCAGCTGCTCCTCATAAGGCAGTGCTCCAATCCCCTAATCATCCTTGTGGCCCTTCCCTGTACCTTCTCCAGCAGATCCCTGTCCCTCTTAAACCGGGGAGCCCAAAACTGAACGCAGTAATGATGGATTTTATCATAGGATGGGAGGCAGTTCAACAAAAGGCACTGCAATTGCATTAATGTTTCTTGACTAAACCCATTTTTTCCCTCTTCTGGATATATGCAAAAACAACTCATGGCTCATGCCCAAACAGCATTTTAAAGCATGTTTTCACACAACTGCAAGAGGAAACACAGGCATTCCAATTAACTTGCATTTGAAAAAGGCATGTAAATAAGATTAAAGATCAGACAGAATGATGCTGTTCACAACAATCAGCAAAAGATCAAGACATTCAGGTCTTAAAGGGAAACGTTAAAAGCTGCTATGCTCAGTTTAGAACAGATGGTTAGACAGCCATGAGGGAAAAGTCAGAACCAGCTGAGGGTTTGATCTGGATGTAAAACATATGCACTGAAGGAATGGAAAGGTGAAAGTTTCTGCAGAAACAGGATTTGGATTTATAGCTTTTTAAAAGTACAGTAGCTTGCTAAACTACATGCACATAAAGCCATTTCTTGTAGATGTGCTGACAAATATTTGTGTTTGGCTCCCCTGAATAAAGCAAAGCTGAAGGCTGTTACTTGAATATTGTCCATTCAAATAAACAGACAGAAAAGCAAATATATACCATAGCTTATATTGACATTCAAACACTTTTTTATATATGGATATTTGTGGGTGTTTCATTTGTTTTGGTGGTTTCTACAAACCATGACCTCCATTCCCTTAAACATACACTCTAACAACTAGAAACATTTCTGGGGTTGTGGGTTTTTTTCCTTTTGTTTTGTTTTTTTTACTTCCCTATTTGCCTTCCTAAACCTGTCTGCATTATATTATCCAGCACAGTCTGCTAACAATACAATCAATAGAAAAGGTTACTTGAGGGGCATGGCTATTTTGTGTCCTCAAAATACAAAGCTTATTTAAACAAGGATTTGAAATCTTTCACTGGAAAAAGTCTCAGAACCATTTGGAAGGGGTGTGGGGGGGAATTTAAAGAGAGAAAACCTAAGCACACTGAAATTACAAATGTTTGGAGTATGGAAACAGGAAATTTGCTTTAATAAACATTTTTCTCCACATCAGCATAAAATATACTTTAGTTTCACAACTTTATTATAAAATTTTACAGGGCTGGAACTTGGCATGGCAGCAGTGACCTAAATGCCTATTATTTCATTGCTTTTTCTAAAAGAAAATCTGACTCCCTGTGCAATGCTGAGTACTGACATACAAACTCTACTGCTGTGCTTCGAAGGCTAGGTAGGTACAGACACTACCTTCAGTCATGAACAGATTCCAGGCAGGTACAGACACTACCTTCAGTCATGAACAGATTCCAGGCACTAACTGAGCTACAGGTGTACCTGAAGGTGACAGAATTGGTACTCTAAATAAAAGTGATTTTCAAATCAGTTTCCACTAGTCCACATGACTCAGACTTCTGGAATTGAAAGATGGAAGCACAGTTGTCAATGGCTAGAAATTCAGGTCACTACAGTGGTTTACTTCCATTGAAGAACAGGTCTTCCATTTACTTCCATTTAGAACAGGTCAGCTACATGAAACAGTTAATGAGGATTCATGGCTTCTTTTGTAGATGGACTTGAACTGAAAAATGCTGGTAAGAAAACTAATGATTGTACACACATTCGTATATGCAACAGCATATCAACCATTCAACCTGCTAAAAAGCCTCAAACACTTGCTTACCAATGGCTGAAAATATTTAACTATCTAAAATGACTGAGAAAATCTGCCATTACTTTTATTTCCTTCAGGCTATATAGATCAAACCACAACTGTGTTCATACAACATCCAGTACCTGGTTCAATGGCTAAACAAAAATTCATACTGAGGCTTCACATTCCAAATGTATCATCTTCAAAGAGAAGGCTGATAAACAAAAGTGTGTTCAGAGATTCACCTTCACATCACTGTGTTACTGTGTCCTGGTTTGGGCCCCCTAGTTCAAGAGGGACATAGAACTGTTTGAGAGAGTCCAGCAGAGAGTCACAAAGATGACTAAGGAAATAGAACACTTTACAAGGAGAGAGTGAGGGAGCTGGGGCTCTGCTGCTTGGAGAGGAGACCAAAAGGTGACCTCATCAATGTTTATAAGTATGTAAAGAGTGAGTATGAAGATGGAGCTAGGCTCTGCTGGGTGATGCCCAATGACAGGACTAGGGGCAATGGGTGGAAGCTCTCCAAATGTAACAGCTAGAGCCTTCAGGAGTGCCTGTGCAGCATGATTTGCTTCTGCCAAACCCTGATCCCCTGACAATTGTGCTACTCTAAAAAATACTATCAGCATATTACAGTGGGAGATCCCAAACTGAAAGAGCTGTCCTGGTGACATTAGCTTCAAGTGAGCAGTCAGACTTCCACTATACATTACCAGCATAGTTTCTTCTTGATCAGGATAAAAGAGTGGAGTTGAGCCTGGAGTAGCACTGCCATTATCTCAGACTCCAAGGAATTCAAACAGTAAAAGAGACCACGTCATGGGAGAGAGTGGAGGGCAAGAAGCAGTGGTGCTGTCCAGATGCTCAAGCTTTTATTACCCAAGGCAAAATACAGAAGACACAGAAAAGCAGTACTAGCAGTACCAGTACTACACAGATGAGTCCAAACCAAAGTTAAACTGTTCTCAGTGAGGATATTAATTTGAAATGTCACATGGGATATTCTTCCAGTAGTGTCTGAAAAACCTTCATAATGGCTTTTCAGCAATTCTTTAAAGCACTTTGTTAAACAGTTTTTCACTTCACAAAGAAATTCAGGCCTGGAAAGGACTACCAATCCACACAAAACCACCAAAACCTGGTATTTTAGTCCACAGAAATAAATTTGTTCTGCTGCTTCTGCCAACCCAAAGCCACAAAACATATCACTGAGCAAAACATTCTGCATTATCCCTGTTTCACACAAAGGAAACTCTGTAAGAGACATTAAGTATGATCAGCAAGAGGAAAAGCCAGGGCCAGTCCTGAAACTCCTAAGTCTCCAATGCTGTCTAACCACATCCTTTCAAGGGACAGGTAATGGCTACCTTTAGGGTGATGTCTACAGATGGCTTTGATTTAAAGTAATCCCCAAGTCTGCTCCTCTGAAACCTTATCTGAAATCCTGCAAGAAACAATCTGTCTTCGACAGCAAAACAGAAAGACTGCCTATGAAGAAAGTGTGAGGAAACTGGGGCTCTTTGGTGTAGAGGTCTGAGAAACATACACCACAATTTCCTCAGCTCATTTGAATAAAGTAACTTTTGCAAAAGATGAAACAAAGATGTAATAAATCAAGCATTAGGGCTAATCTATTAAACTGAGTCTTCATCAGTTCTCCAGCACTGAGCCTGCATAGGTTCTAAGGACATTTCCAGGAAATAAAGCATTACAGGAAGCTTAACAGTAATTAAGTGGAAATGTATAACCCAGCTACTGCTGAAGTAGCAATTCCAATAGCCCACTATATAAATGAAACACAGAAACCATTGTTATTTTTCTCACACTGAAAATAAAGCTGAAATGTGTTGAAAGAGATCCTGTGAAGTTGAATAGTCAGGAGTAGGCTCGACTCTTTAAATTGCTTACAGGCTTTAAGTACATAGAACTCCTTAGACCTATTTACACTACAACCAAGATTAGTATCTTGACTAAATACAGAAATCGGCAAGATTAACAACTCCTGAGTCATACACAATTATGAAATTAGTGTGCATGTTCCCCATATACAACTTAAACCCCCACAAAACTATAAAGAACTTGCTACGAGGAATTTCACTGCTTCTGTCAGAAGTGAAACGGTACACAAACTCAGAATTCATTATACCAGGCTCCTCCACTAGACTTAGTGTGACTGAAATTGCTGTAGTCCAGCCTAGCCAAGTGGATGTAATCTTACCATAACAATACTGTAGGCTGTGAACACTCAGAGAACATCTTTCTTTACCCAACAGTGTCTATTCCTCCAGTGTTGTATTTGAACAGAAAATCCAGTGTTATTACAAACCTCATTGCTGTCTACAACTACCTGAAGGGTGGTTGTAGCCAAGTGGGGGTTGGTCTCTTCTCCCAGGCAGCCAACAACAGCACAAGGGGATACAGCTTCAAGTTGTGCCGAGGGAAGTATAGGCTGGATGTTCGGAGGAAGTTTTTCACAGAGTGACTTGCCATTGGAATGGGCTGCACAGGGAGGTGGTGGAGTCACTGTCCCTGTGGGTGTTCAGGAAAAGCCTGGATGAGGCACTTAGTGCCATGGTCTAGTTGACTGGATAGGGCTGGGTATTAGGTTGGACTGGATGATCTTGGAGGGCTCTTCCAATCTGACTGATTCTATTCTATTCTAAAGCAGATTGAAAATAGTATGCTGTAAATATTGATGGAAGTACAAAGAGGAACAACTTAAATACACACCAGGTGAAAAGCCTTCCACATCCTCCAGAAGGATGTAGTAAGAGCCAGGTAAGCAATTATATTAAAGCATCAAGTTAACTTTATTTTTACTCATCCTTTTCTACAGTAGCTCCTTTTTCTTTCACTTTAGGACCATAGTCTCAGAATTACAATTCTCTTGGGCATGAACATTTCTTCCTTTGACTGTTTCCTTCATTTTCCCCAAATAGGAAACAATTAAAAAAGTCTGCTTAAACTTGTTTCATATCACAAGAGAACCACCATTAGGCTTATGAGAAAAGTTGTATCAGCAGTTTATGTTAAGCTAAACTCTTAAATTTAGGGCAAATCCTGTTAAAAATTAATTCAAAGGTCTGTTTAGTTTTCCCATGCTAAAACAAGAGAGATTTTACCAAGTAGCCTTAAAACCTTATGCAGGTCGACTTCCCATGACTATTAACATCCAGAAAGCAAGTATTTATCACAGAATGTTAGGGGCTGGAAGGGACCTTGAAAAACCATCTAGTCCAACTTGCCTGAACTCCCTTTCTAGTTAGTGAAGTGTATCTCAGACCACTCTCTTCTCCATTTCCCTCAGTTGTGTTAATACCAAAATGAAGCGCTTTCAGCCAAAAAGCCTGTAAAACTCGCCTGCTGGCACAGGCTTAGCAGACTGAACTCAAAATCTGAGAATGGAATTCTATGGATTCCATCTTTCAAAAGAAATCCTCATTCACTACTACGCTGGAGGTTTTTTCATCACATATTCGTTATGCTGCATTCAGAGGCACAAGGAATTAAGAGAACTTTACTGCTCCTAGCAGGTAAAAAAGTTGTGGTACAGAATGATGTCCAATTAAAAATAACTTTTGATCCTAGCAACACAGAATCACCCAGGTGGATCCAAATTACCTTTGTGAACTTAACTATGCAGAATGGGTAACAGGAGAAAAAACACATTGTGTTCTCTGGTTTGCTTCTGTATACAGGAGTTGGATACTAAAAATCATTAGCCAAACTCAACGGACAAAATCATGTCCCTCACCTCGATTTAAAAAGGGGTAAACTACCAAATTATTTCAATTGTTTAGAAAAATCCACTAATTCAATGGATTAACATCTCCAACTAAGGTTCCCATGTGAAGGAGTGAACTTCTGTGATTTCAACTATATTCAGAAACTGAATTCAGACTAAAAGCATTAACATGAGTATATTTACATACATTTCCCTCTATTTACAACAGCAGCTCCACATGTTCACTGTTCAGTTATGTATGTTAATGTATGTGCTGAATATATGTTCACCACAAGCATACATTTGTTTGTAACCAGACCTGGAACAGGTAACTCTCACCATTAAGTACACCTGAAAATATTACAGCAAATTCCTAATAACCTGTAACTCCACACAATTCTAGCAACTAAAAAGCTGTGGCAGGGCCAAAACTAAGAGCCAATAACAACTTATTAAAAAATGCGTGAGTCTAGCATCTGGAGCAGGATGCTCCTCTATACTACAATAACGATTTGGCATTGAGAGGTTACAATGAAAATTCTGACCACATGGGATACATGTTACAGTCTTCAGTTATGCAGCTCCATATATTCATATTTATGTCCCATTATCAGCAAAATGGAACGTTTCTTTATGGCTCCACTTAGTGCTACTCAGAGATGTAAAAAAACACTCGGGAGAAATAAAGGTTATCTTTAAACTCAGGTCTGAATCCTACCTCATTTCCAAAATGCAAAAATCTGATAAAAACAGAAGTTCTGTAAATCATCCAAATACTATGGAAACAAAGCAACAGGGCAAGCCAGAGTTCAACACTGCCTCCTTTGAGCAGCAAACTACTTGGCTAACTTTACTATTAAGACCCCCTACAGAATCAGACATATAAGTGTTGTCATGTACTTGTAAGAAGCTAATTCTACCCACAATTTTTCAGAACTCAGGGGAGGAAACAAGCAAAACCCCAAAACCCATCCATCTTGTGTCAAGTAAAGACCCTGGATTAAGAGCATTTAAAAAAAAGTCCTGCAACATTTCAGAAGAGTTGGGTAACAGTTAAGGCTTTTCTCCTCATTTGGTTCAGCAGAGGGAGCCAAATTTTCCTCACAGATGCAGCTTCAGACTTCCCTAACAGTTTACTCAGAATCCCTGCAGTAGTACAAGCATAAGCACTGCCAAAAAGCTAGTGATCAACTGTCAGCATTTTTGCAACTGAGAAGCAGTGAAAAGTTCCCTAAGCCATTAACCTCTGGAGTAAGAATCAGAAAGAGAAGCACACTAGAAAAGGAATAGCAGGGACTCATTTATCTTTTTATCAAGCTGACAAAATTAAAAATGCTAATAAACTATACCAAGACCTGCAAAGTCCTTCCATCTTCTGGTGTTAAATACTGCAACTCAAAAGATTAAGTCCACAGACACCCACCCATTAATCACACACACACACACAAGGTTCAAATTTTATTTTCCATTCATTTCTTGCACTTGAAGTACTCTTCGATGACATCTTTGGCCTGAGATTCCTTGCCATAGTCCTGTAACACAAGGAAACCCATTAATAACATACAGGTCCTTTCAGAATTTTACAACCTTCTTTCTAAAAGGAAAACAGATTGTGACACTTTTACCTCTGCCAGCTGCTTTCCCTTCGTTGACTAATAAAAGGCTATTCTAAGTAAGGACTATTGTATTTCTTTCAAGTTTAACACCGACTGGTACAGATCCAAGCAAATTTTTCATTTCTGCTTAAAGCAAGCCAAGTAATGTACGAGGCAAAATGAGCAAAGGTTTGAATTAATGCATGCAGAAGGCATCATTCTTTTTTGTCAAGATGTAGCCATCTTTAGGGACCTCAAAGACAACAGTGACTTCAAGGCTCGTACTGTGGCTTTACTTTACCAGCATCATTTTAAAATATGCTCTGCAAAACATTTTCAAGTTCAGCAGATACATTGAACTGGCATTTTTCTGCCAAAAAGCAAGACTTCACCTCTTCCAGTTAAAAGGTCCTTCCTTACTAGCAAGCAGGCACAGATACCTAACAGACAACTGCTAACTCACAAAATTAATCTAAGTATTTTAAATAAACATGAAAGAGAAAACAGAACAAAGAAGCAGTTTAATTTCACTGTCAGTGGAAAGAAACTGTTTAAAGAGAGTAATCTGAGTTCTACTTAACAGTTCCTTATCTAAAACAACCTTATATTTGCTGCTTGTTTTCAGAAGTCAAGAAAAAGCTGTAATTGCATCTTACTTTGACAACCACACAACTGCAGCCCACAACTTTGCGAGGTTTTCCTTCTCTGTCGATCTTGCAGAGACCTACCCATTCACCCAGCTTCTTGTTGTCATCAACCTGTGTAAAACATCAGATCTTGTTAGAACTAGCTACCTACAACATAACTAGGTTCAGCAAAAATTGCTGTACTCAGAAGATTTGGGTAACGGATGGCTGCTTTCCTCAGAAGTATCAGAAGAGGGAGCCAAAGTATCATCATTGTACAGCTTGAAGTATTTTCATTTCAAGTCACAGTGAGACTCCCTCTGTGCTCCACCACTTGCAGCATTAATTCTAGTTCCTATTATACTCGGTGTAAACGTCCATTTTTAGGTCAGATTGCTACATACAATAAGCCATATACAGAATTACAATATTTCAATGGTTCGCCTTTCTGTATGCTAAAGCAAGCAGCTTACATTGCAAGTAGGGTAACTGTTCCAAACTTGTGTCTGAAGTTCCAATGCTTACCTTTATCAAGTTGATCTGATGTTCTGCACAAAGTGCTTCAACTAATTTTACATATGTGGGTTCGTCACAATTTGAAGCCAGAACACAAAGATGGGCTTGGCGTCTAGAAAAACATGAATGTCAACAAATATAACTTCAGGTCTTCCTGCTTAAATCATGAATAACAAAATTCAGCACATGCATTTCTAGACAAGTACTTTTCAAGCTCCATTTTTGGTTCTGAGATACCGTGTACTTTTTGCAATACTAAACATACTTTTTATATGACCTACTACTATGTTTTTCAATGTACATAACAGACTATTCATATATTGTTAGCTTTACTGCCAGATTTAGAAGCTTCTAGAAATCCCACTAAATTCTCAGCCATTTGAAAAACAGTGCAATGATTGGATAAACACCAGATCCTATAAAGAACTGGTATTACTATTAGAAAGCAACCAAGTTACAAGTTGCTTTTGACAACAATTTAACATTAGAATTGTAATTATTAAAAGCTTGAATTTCCATGTCAAGCCATTACAAGCTCTTCAGAACAGTGTTTTCTACTTACGTTCAAAGAAGCTGTTATGACAGGGTCCCAATTCTAATTAGGATCTTTGTATACTGTGGTACAATGTTAATACCAAAGGGATACCTGACAACAAAGAGAGCTGTATAGGTTTTCTATGCTTAACCTAATGTAATTTGACCACTGCAAAGTCAGTTTTCCCTACGGCTTTCTTCATCATGAGTTTCACCCAAATGATTCAGAAACATTTCCAAGTAAGAAGCACCATATAAATGTATATAAACCTTATACATATATCACCCTCTGTAACACATAGCATATAGAATCGCTTTAGTCAAAAAGAACCCTCACAAACTAGCTGGCAGTCACTCATCTTGTGACTCTCCCATTCTTTGGCACCTCAAGCATTTTTTATTGCAGGTTTGTCAGACTGTTGTTTTCACTCATACGATGAGTGAAGGGGTATCCGACAAATTACTAGAAGTCATCACTCAAACACTGCAGTGCTGCATTGAAATACTGACTGTCCTTAGAAGCACATGCTTGTATCACAGAACTTTTAGATTGTAAAACATCTTTATGATCAAGTCCATCACTGCCCTAGCAGAAGTGTATACATACAGAAATACATGCACTGTATGTTTACATATACACACATAAATACAGTACTTCACTCTATCCAGAAACTCTTACTAGTTTGCACGTGTATGACAAGTGTGATACTGATCTGATACAGTACCAAGGCAACTACTTATCGCTGCGACATGAAAACTGACTCTTTCAATGAAAAGTTCTGAGAAGGGATTTTAGCTTCTTAAAATACAAAGGTTCACAAGCCTTAGATTTCCTAGCTAGATACCATAAGCGCAGCTCCGTTTTCTTCACAAAACCAGTGCATGTGAAAATTGAGGGGCAGTGGAGTCACAAAAGGATAGAACCAAATACACTAGGTACTGTCATTCTTAAATCACTGAGTTTAGCATCTGTATCTTAAGAACACAGCTTAAGGCCCCAAAATACAGATAACAAGTGACAAAAAAATCCACTGGCAGAAAACCACGGTCTTGCAAAAACCTTCAAATAAACACGTGGACAAAGTGACTACTGTATGTGTTCAACTTACCTCATCACAACCTACCTCAACCAGTTTTTAGCTATTCACTTATCTAAAACAGGAAAGTAACACTCACTTGTCCAAGGCTTTGGCTGCTTCACGAATACCACGAGCAAGGCCATCGTGGATAAGTGCGGTCTTCAGCACTTCTTGCAGGGCGGTGTTAACATCCATTACACCTCCAGCAGTAATGCTAAAGACAAATATTACTGATTATGCCAACAACTTGCAATAAGAAGCAAACTTCCATCACCTGCAAGTACCCAATTGTTTAGGACATAAAATTTTTAAAACGCCAAAAAACAGGTAAAGAACCGAAGGAAGACGGATTTGAAGGACACTACGAAGTGAAATGTTGCCTGATGAATCAGCCAGCTATGCCTTTTCCACGCGTTTTTACAGAGCCGGGGCAAAGTCGTGCACACAGCAGCCAGGCCCAACCACGCGGTAGCACCATGGCGGGGCCCGGCCCGGCGCAAGCACCGCGCGGCCACAGCGGTAAAGCCCGACACAAAACGGCGCCGCTGAGACATAGGCCCTCAGCCTGCCACCCCCAACGGCCCCAGACCCGCTCACCCTTCCTCGGCCATGGCGCTCTCGGTGGGTGCTGTTCCCGCCCGGCTTCCTGCTGCAAATACAGACACAAGCCGCCCCGGTGAGTGGTGCCGGCCGCCCCGGGGCCCCCGCCCGGCCCGCTCCTGCCGCGATGCCCCGCCAGCGACGGGGATTCAGCTCGGCAGGCCACGGCGCCATCACTGCTACTCACCCCGCACCACCGCGAGCCGCACAAGAAAGAGAAGGCGGAAGTTCCGTCTCATGTTTTTATAGCAGGCGAGGACCCCATCCTGCGAGGGTTCGGAGGCTGTCCGCCGCGCTGCCTGATCCGCCGCCCGCCACCTCGTAGCTGTACATATAGGCCTCCACGCGGGAAAAACTACCAGCAGTTGGGCCCTGTCACCTTCCCTAGGGCTTGTTGATGCTAAAATGGTCTGGCTTCAAATGGCTCCGTTCCTGAAAACCTGGAGGCAGTTGGGGAACAAACCTGAAATCTCTGGCGGCCTTCAGGGGGGGTTGCAGCACTTGGCTGTAACTCGGAAGCTGAAAAAGTGCAACTGCACATTCCCATTCCTGTCAGATGCTCACGCAGGCACAAGTGGTTGTGCTGATGATGTGCACCACAGCCACCACATTGCAAACACGCTACTTGCTTAGGAGCTGTCAGTCTGGTATAGGACCATGTCCATCCTATCTGAGACGTGATTATTTGATTACCGGACAAGCCTGTGTATTGCTATCTTTGTAAACAAGTACACAGTGACAATATAACAAAACCAGGGAAACACTGATAGCTGTTGCATATAGCTAACGCTGACACCGACGCTGGCAGCCACCTTTTCTACAAGATGTCCTTTGAGTCTTCTGATGCTGTAAAATGGCAGGCTGTAAACTAAACCCAGGAGACATCCATACGGTGACATTTATGTCTCCTGGATAATGCCCACTGAGGCAGTCAGGAGAAGCATGTCCAGCAGGTCGAGGGAGGTGATTCTCCCCCCTCTACTCTGCTCTGCTGAGACCCCACCTGGAGTACTGCGTCCAGTTCTGGAGCCTCTGGGACAAGAGGGATGTGGACGTGCTGCAGCATGTCCAGAGAAGGGCCACGACGATGATCAGAGAGCTGGAGCAGCTCTGCTTATAAGGACAGATGGAAAGAGTTGGGGCTGTTCAGTCTGCAGAAGAGGAGGCTTCGAGATGACCTTGTGGCCTTCCAGTATCTGAAGGGGGCCTACAAAAAAGCTGGGGAGGGACTTTTTAGGCTATCAGGGAGTGACAGGACTAGGGGGAATGGAGCAAAGCTGGAGGTGGGTAGGTTCAGACTGGACGTGAGGAGGAAGTTGTTCAGCATGAGAGTGGTGAGAGGCTGGAATGGGTTGCCCAGGGAGGCGGTTGAGGCCCCGGTCCTGGAGCTGCAGAGGGGTTGGAACTAGATGATCCTTGTGGTCCCTTTCAACCCTGACTGATTCTGTGATGCTATGAGTCTGTGTACCTTATGTACCTTTAATATTACACAGGTGTAAAGGAGGCAGAAGCTAATCAGAGCCTTATGTAAAACAGCCATGGAGACAGAAGTGTAGCACTTCGTGCTCTCTGAGCTACCAAGGGCAAAGCCAATAGAATAACACACTGCCTGTTTCTTATGCCAACAGCCTTCATAGTGCCTATAACCATCTCCAACTTCTACTACATGTTGCTTGAAACTCAACTGCAGCCCCAGTTGCAATACTCCAGTGGGTTGCAACTACTGCAAACTCAAGACAGGTATTATTATTTAGCAGCTCCCATGGGACTTTTGTCTGCAACTTCCCCCTCCTTCGTCCGCATGAAGTGGGAATGTACAATTTCCTTCATATTGCTCAGACCCCAGAAAGCACACAAGCACACACAGATTATAATGTTCATCTTCCTTTCTTCTCTTCAGGGAGAATGATCTTCATTGTAGCATCTACCACTTAATCTAATGCCCCTTAAAGAAATCTCAAAGACACATAATCTATAGTGATGGCTTTGTACTGAGTGGAACAATACACCATTAGCTCCCTTAAGGTCACCGCAGGATAACAAGAAGTTTGCATCTGGCCAGAATCCCAGGCATCACACAGTATAAAGGGGGAAGTTTGCTAAGGAGAGGGGAATTGCCTGATAGAGTTTCCTGCTTGGGCTTCTATTCATCCTGTTTCTCTTCCAACTCTTGAGGCCTGTCTTCTTGAATGTTGTGACTGCTGCACTTTTTTTGTGCCGAGTATAACTTTATATATCTTATATTTACATCTGTGTTAGTTTGGCTATTTCATTAAATCAGTTTTTCATTTTAACCTCCCTGTCTTTCTTTTTTTTTTTCCTGATTTTCTCTGATGGAGAGAGGTCATGGGGCGATTGAGCAACTGCTGTAGTTTACAGCCTCAGATACAGGCTAAACACAGGCACCACCACAGGGTGCATCAATATAGCTGACTAAGTGCACTATGTATTCTGTCCAGGAGATGGAAGTATGCACATCTAAATGATTTATATTACAGCAAAAGTGTTAATGACATTCAGATTATAATTAACATTCTAGACGTAGGTTATTGCAAGAAAACAAAGCTGTGCTAGGATAAAAGTTACGTATGGGAGGTTTGGCACTGTACTCTGTTAAGTGTCAGGAGTTGGTGTACATATTTGTGTGTAATGGGAGCATGAGGTTCTGTTACAAAGTCCACTCTACTGAAAAGTGTTTAAGTGTGAGCACGCTGGTGGCACTACTCCACCTGCTCCACCTTTCTGCCTGGATTCCTAAAAAGAGTTGCTACTTTCTTAGCCTCTGTATTTTGTCATGGAGTTAAGCTGTCCATTCATCACCCTGGAGTTTAAATGCTGGCATACACCCATGGGCCATGACACATTTAAGCCAAGGATTACACTGCTGTGCTGAGAATACTTGTAGTATACTTGAGGGGGTATGAGTGGGATAACAAACACAGTGGGAGGAAATTGGGAACCTGCCTGGGTTCTAGAGGGCTGAAGTGGAGACAGTAACACTGGCCTGGTATTGAACTGAGTGGCCAGCCCCTGTAGAAGACCTTGGTCCTCTCAAGACTTCTTTATATTATAAACAGTACCACATGCTGTCCGTAAACTTGTATTTGGGGAGAAGAGTAGACACAAGATGATGTCACATGACATTCTCACCAGCCTGCTGTTCTGGGTATTTCATCCAGACTCACCATCTTCTTACATAAGTTTTAAAGTCTTTGGGTGGTTATAGCTGCGACCCTCTGTGATTTCCATCAGCTGCTGTCTCACCTTTTCGTGCTGGCATTTTTTTTTTCCTTCCGTGATCAAAATGTCACCTGACCAAACAGGTTACCCAGGGAGGTGGTGGAAGCCTCATCCCTGAAGGTTTTTAAGGCCAGGCTGGATGTGGCTTTAAGCAACCTGATCTAGCATGAGGTGTCCCTGCCCATGGCAGGGAGGCTGGACATAGATGATCCTTGGGTTTCCTTCTAGCCCAGACAATTCTGTAACTCTGATTCTGCAATATATCATTGTAAGAAGAACAGAGAAGTGCTGTAGCATGTCCAGAGAAGGGCAGTGAGGCTTGTGAAGGGCCTACAGCACATGTCCTGCTGATACCATTCAGTAAAAGTGTCTAGTTTGTTAGGCTTTGTTTCGTTGAGATAACACAGAACACAGATGGAGAAAGAGACTGTAAGCTTCAGATAAAGAGATGATGAATCCTAGAAGGAAAGGTAATAAATTGCAAAGGCAGCAGTTCTATTGAAGATAAGAAAGCTTTTAAACAATTAAGACTCTCACTAATGCCTCCACACCTCTGAGCATGTATAAACCTCAGGGGCATCTAGCAACCAGGGTGCATCAGAGGGGGAGGAAGTTGGGGGATGTTTCTTGAAGACCCTTCCCCAAAATTCATCACAAGATGGGAATGCACATCTGGGAGATACATTTGCATATATTAGCATGAGCTCTGAAAAGTTGATGAATATGGAGAGATTCACTCTGTGCTGGGTCAAGAACTGGCCGGAAGGCCAAGCCCAGAGAGTGGTGGTGAACGGTGCCACATCTGGCTAGTCTGACTTTGAAGTGCTGGGTTGAAGACTGAACTAGATGATCTTCAAGATCTCTTCCAACAAAATATATTCCTGTGATTTTTGTTAGACTTAAGCTGTAGTGACAGACTGGTAACGAGTCCTGGTTCAGAGGTTAACAAATTTATAGCTATTGAAGAACATATGAATAATTAACAAACATGCGCCATCAATCAACTTCGTCTGATAATGAGGAGCTGTGCATAAGTAATCTGTATACTTGCAGAGGGAGTTCACACCTGTTTTGTTGTTGGGACTTGCAGTTAATGCTGATAGCAGTGCATTACAGCTACTTCACACTTCAACCTACTGCATGTGTGGACCGGAGGAGATCTGACTCATTACTCTGTCGTACTCATTACTCTCATGCAATTATTTATGAGGAGGACGGTGTTTTTTAAGTAGTTGGAATCTCCTGAGTGAGAGTCTAGACTCAAAAGAGCAAATAGTTGGAGTGAAAATTATTTCACCTCCTGAATATAACTATCTGCTGCCACAAAAATGAAAGCTTTGTTTTCTTTTCCTGTGTTTAATCTTAAGTTTCTCTTAAGAAACATACTCTACTTGTGTGTTGTGCGTTGCATATATCACCTTTTTCTTATCCTCTTGCAAACTCAGGATGACTTGCAAGTTTCCTAGTCTTGTGATAAAAGTGCTTGTGCCTTTTCAAGTCATATGGAGTGTGAGATTCTAAAATTAGGTACACGGTACCATTTGCTCTGAAATGTCCTCATTATGCACCTTTCTATAATAGCTGGTGACTAGATGGAACGCTTGAGGACCTAGTTAAAGTAGTGATTTGAAGAAATATTTTACTGTCTTTCCCTTCAAGCAATATGCAGTCTGTTGTGTTTTTTTGTAATTTTGAAGAGGTCCTCAGCTCACACTTCATCTTCTTTCTCACTTTCCTCCCCTCCAGACAGCACTTTGTGCCAAGTGGATTCAATATACGACCTGAACTTACTCCTGGTCAGTTTATAGCTATTGATTCTTGTGAACAATTCTGTTCAGTTCTGTTATTCCTTTATGATTCCTTGCTAGCAGCTATGGATATGATCACTGATCATAATTGGTGTGCTAGTCCTATGAAGCTATCCTGAATCTCCTTTATGCATGGAAGACAGGCGTTGCAGCACTTCTGAAAACGGATGACTGTATGGCAAATTAGCAGTCCTACAGTTAAGAGCTGGCCACCCCAGGGCAATTTGGGGAGTGAAGCTAGGCCAAGGGGGTTGTTCCACGAAGTGCAGTCGGGTTGGCCAGTTGTAGCATGGCAGTGTGTCTGGAGCAAATGCCTCCTTTGCCATCCTAACTTCCTTTAGCTGCTTCAAGTAGGATGTTGAGTTCCTGACCCTAGTAGCTTCCCTAGTCACTAACAGTCACAGTAACATACACAGGAACACCGAGGAGCCGACCTGAGCTCCTGTTTTAAGACACTTCAGAGTTACATTTCCATTGTGAAGCTCTTCTATAATGTGTATTTTTCTGCTTGTCCTAAGTCTTTCTAGTGCCCAGTCGGCTCCTCGGCGTTCCTTGGCTGTAACCTGTGGAGGCCGCTGTACAGCGCAGCCTACATTCCATGTTCCAGCAGCCCCTGTGCGCGGCTCCCCGGAGCCAAGTGCGCAGGCTACCCCGGTAGGTGACTATCAGACTGCCCAAGCCTGGCGCCTGCTGCCCCCCGCACCGCCTTCCTCTCGGACTGGCAGCCCTGCAGGCCGCAGCATCTCAACCACACACACAGCAGTCCTGCCGCCTGCAGTGGCGAAGGAGCCGTGGGGCGCGGCAGGCCACCCCTGCGGCTGAGCATGCTCAGTGGCGGCGGCTGGTGTGGCGGCGGGCGCCGTACGGTGACAGCCGACAGCCACTGGCAGGCGGGGGGGCGAGACGCGTCGCACCGCGCTGGCAGTTGTGAACTCTCCGCTTCTTCACCATGGGCAGCCGGGCCACGGACAGCGCAGGAAGCGAGCAGTCCCTCGGTAGATGCCTGGGGCGTTCCACTTTTTCTCCGCCGGCGACAAGGCGGCACAACCGGGGCTGGGGCCAGCTGCCCCGCTGCAGTCTCTGCCAGCTGCGGCCGGGCCGGCGTCGAAGGGTCGCTCCGCAGCGCCGAAGCCTGCAACCACGAAAGGGAGCGGGCGAGCCGGGAACGAGAGCGGTTTCTCGCCGGGACTGAGTTCCGCATCACGGCGTATCGGGGCTGTCCCGGTGTGGTGCGCGCTCCCGGGTCCGAGCGCGGCGGGGAAGCAGCTTTCAGGAGGGCTACGGGGCGGCTGCGTGCGGACACTCACGGGGAAGGTGCTGCCTTCAAATCAAGTGTGTGCCCCTGCGTGAGGTAGCATAGCATGGGTTAGTTCCTCAGAGCCGGGAGGACAGAGGTTTAGTGCGGATTTTAATTTTTCGAACGTGATTTCAACATTATTGCCCTCTCTCACCTTATACGATTACTTTTTCTCTCCTTACTTTTCTTTTAAGAAGATGGCGTGCCAGAAGCACCCAGTGAGGTGCAGTCAAGAAGGCTTACCAGAGAACAGCTATGTACAATGGCTTCAGCAGCTTCTATAAACTTCAGTTCAATGATATGCTATTCAATCCTGGGACCCTTTTTCCCTACAGAGGTAAACAGACTAGCCCAGCTACTCTTTAAATTGTTTTTTTGCATGTTGAAACTTTGAAAAGGATCTTCAACACTGTGGGACCTTTATGGCTGGCTATAAGCTCTGAGATACAGTGCTGAGTTGTGGACATTCATAGTCCTAGCCTGATGCTGACTGAAATAAAGTACGTATAATGGTGACTTGGATCCCATCCATGGACTAATAATTTAATATTCCCCGTGTCTTCAGGGGAGATGGTAAACTAGTGATATGACGTAAAATAGATGCTTAATGAAGGGAAATATTTTTTTTTGCCCAGTGTTGCATAGCAGTTTAGTGGTAGAGCTAAGGTTAAAGTTCTGCTTATATCCTGACTTTGATTTCAGTGCCCTAGCCACTCAATGACTTTTAATTTATAGCTGCCTTTCTGTTAAATCATGTTGGGCCTTATATTTACTCTTCACCTTCCTGACCTAGCAATTGGAGGGGCAAAGCCCCAAATAATCGCTGCTTACATTGAGCAAATACAATGTTATTAAATATACGATGAAAAAAGAAATTGGTCATGGTGCCTACGCAGCAAAAGTCCATTTCTGTCATCATCAAATTGTTTTCAAGCATTAACAAAGAAAAGTTTTTTTTTTTCCCCTAAACATTCCTATATACTACTACAGTTGAATAAGTAAAAAAATTGCTTGATGCTTGTTACAGGGAGATGTGATTTAGTAATGGCAACATATCTGTTCACTGTCCTCTCGTCGTATGAAAAATCAAAGCTTTGTAGCTAGCTCTTCTTGCACGCCAGCTGAAGCCTCCTGTATAGTCTGATCATTGCTTCAGCAAGCAGCAAGCACACCTGTTCAGCAAATATATTTCCATTTGTTGAGGAATGAATGTTGCATTTCCCTGAATTCCATGTAGCTTAAGTAGAAGTGCAATATGTCATTAAGTTGCTGTGCTGTTGCCTTATGAGGCCTTAACTGTCTTTGAGAAAGGAAATTGCTTTGTAAGTGCACTAACAGAAAAAATATATGTGCAACACAAATGTTAATTGTCTCAAGAATTTCCCTCCATCTTTGTACTGTTGTGATCTTTTTTGCAGGCAATAAAAAAAGGTGCAAGTAACACCATTGTTGGCATGATTTTTGGATGTTTTGCCTTGGTCAATTTCTTGTCATCTTTAATCTTGGGAAATTACGTAAGTATAATTGCAGCTGTAACTTACTTCTGTGATGACACAGGCTGGTACATGAAGATGCTTCTCTAAGGCTAAGAAAAGTCTATTCAACAGCACTCTGTCAGCTTGTGTCTGCAGTAACTGGAGTTTGGCCAATCAATCTGAATCTGATCTGAGTCTTGCCAGTACAAGAAGAGCAAGTCTGCTCTTCTGCAGGTCTTGAGGGTAGCATAGGATATCGGACACATAGCTGTTTTATTTTTCTGGTTAAGTGTTCCGTTTGCTTCAGTCTAATCTGCTCATCAGTTCTCCTTTCTTTTATTTCCTTCCCCCCTCCCTGCCGTTTTATTTGTTGCGCTCGTTTGTATAATGTTTGCCTTTGGTGCCATTCTTAAGGTTTCTTTCTTTTTCCCTGTAGTTAGCTGCACTCCTTATTTTCTGGTGAATTACCTTTTTCTTAAGATTTCCTTCTGTTATGACTGCCACTGAACATTTTCTCCTTCCACTTCATTATGTAGCCGTGGGAGACATGTCTCCAGTTCTTGCAAATTCGGTTTTCTTACGGATTCAGATTTTTTTTCATGCTGGAGAAATTACTAATTAATTTGTTTGTTTGTATGTTGGAGCACCATTGTCTATGCATTTTTAGTAAGGGCTGCTTAGGATCATACCTGAAGATGGAGCTGCTGTAATTTCACCGTGTTCTCTTTCTTTGGCCAAGCAGTTCCTTTGACTTCGTGCTGAATGATTTTTTTCTCTGGTGGTGAAGTAGCTTACCGAAGTGTCATACAGCTGTTATTGGTAAATCCACTCTCAGTGCCTGTGATGACAACTGTGGCAAAACCCTCAGCAAGTACTTTGCAGTGGAGAAGGAGAGAGTGAGCATGCAGTTGTTGCTGCAGGCAGGTTAAGTGAGCATCTACAGGATTGGACAGTCCAGGAATCAGAAATCTTGAGGGTTTCAGTGAAACTTGCTGAAATATGACTTTAGTAGTAATAGCCAAAATGCTGGGGTGTTGTCTGGGCCTGAACAAGTAAGGAGTCTGAAGTACCTTAGGGGAAGTTACAGTGTGGAATTAGAAGCTCAGAAGATGTGTTACAGGGTTGAGTTAGCTTTATGGCATGCCTTTCATTGTCCTTCACTCTGGTGCTGGGAGTCCGAAATGAAGTAAGATGGGGGTCTTTCCCTGCTAATAAGTAGGGAAAGCTGAAGCTACAGTGATTCTTATGACAAAGTTTTGTGCTGTTAAAGGTTTAGATAAAGTTGCTTTAAAATCAGCTTCCATTGTGGTTGGTGTTGCTGACTTAGCATTGCTGATGGTGCTGGAGGTAGAATATATTATATTCTGTTTGTTTGTAATGAGTAATGCTGCTGTAAACTGCTTTGCAGAAGCTGTAACTGTGAAATGGTTAACGGCATTGCTGTCTTACTCTTCTGAAAACTGGGTTAAGTCACTTAACTGTTTAGAGTATTTTTAGGTTCAGTATTGCATGAAGGCACACTTGACACGAGCAGTGTCTCCAGATCTTTAAGTTACATACTGTATGAAGTGCCCATAATGTTTGATTTCTGAACAGTAACTTAGTTTGAAAGACATTTTGATCTCTGCTTGAAATAGTGACATATAAAAATGGTATCTAATTTACAGATTACGCAAATTGGAGCAAAATTCATGTTTGTGTCAGGGATGTTTGTTTCGGGGTGTGCGACCATCCTGTTTGGGTGAGTAATTTTTCTTGTTTGGTTTTGTTGCATTTGTTTTCTAACCATTTGCATACACATCAAAAGATATATACAAAACAGAACTGGGCATCATTTAACTGTTGGCTTATGTCACCTAACTTACTGCATCACTAATACTTATCTGTCCCTTGAAAAGCAGAATGAATGCCTTTCTCTTTCAGTAGATTTCAAGGCCTGGTTAGTGCTTTGAAAGCAAAGGGAGGTTCCACATATTTAAATAGCTATCTATGGAGCACTCACTGGATAAGGAATTGGCTGGATGGTCGCATGCAGAGGGTGGTGATCAATGGCACAATGTCCACCTGGCGACCGGTGACAAGTGGTGTTCCTCAGGGGTCAGTGCTGGGACCAGTGCTCTTTAACATCTTTGTCAGTGATATGGACAGAGGAATTGAGTGCACCCTCAGCAAGTTTGCAGATGACACCAAGCTGTGTGGCACAGCTGACTTGCTGGAGGGCAGGGATGCCATCCAGAGGGACCTGGACAGGCTGGAGAGGTGGGCCCAGGCCAACCTCATGACGTTTAACAAGGCCAAGTGTAAGGTCCTGCACCTGGGTCGGTGCAATCCCAGGCACAGATACAGGCTGGGTGATGAATGGCTGAGAGCAGCCCTGAGGAGAAGGACCTGGGGGTCTGGGTCGACGAGAAGCTCAACATGAGCCGGCAGTGTGCACATGCAGCCCAGACAGCCAACCGAGTGCTGGGCTGCATCAAGAGAAGTGTGGCCAGCAGGGCAAGGGAGGTGATTCTCCCCCTTTACTCTGCTCTCGTCAGACCCCACCTGGAGTACTGTGTGCAGTTCTGGAGCCCCCAATACAAGAAGGACATGGAACTGCTGGAGCGGGTCCAAAGGAGAGCCACGAAGATGATCAGAGGGCTGGAGCACCTCTGCTATGAGGACAGGCTGAGAGAGTTGGGGCTCTTCAGCCTGGAGAGGAGAAGGCTTCGAGGAGACCTTATAGTGGCCTTCCAGTATTTGAAGGGAGCCTACAGGAAAGCTGGGGAGGGACTATTTACACGGTCTAGTAATGTTAGGACGAGGGGGAATGGGTTTAAGCTGGAAGAGGGGAGATTTAGACTGGATGTTAGGAGGAAGTTCTTTACAGTGAGGGTGGTAAGGCACTGGAACGGGTTGCCCAGGGAGGTTGTGGATGCTTCCTCCCTGGAGGTGTTTAAGGCCAGGCTGGATGAGGCCTTGAGCAACCTGCTCTAGTGGGAGGTGTCCCTGCCTATGGCAGGGGGTTGGAGCTGGATGATCCTTGAGGTCTCTTCCAACTTAAACCATTCTATGTTTCTATGTTTCTGTGTTTCTATTCTATCATAATTGCTGAGCAGCAAGGAGTCTGTCAAAGTGCAGCAATAATAAAGGATTTGTGAACAATATTTCAGTCTTAAAAATATTGAGAGCAAATGAGAACCTGTGCTTGGCAGGTGAAGAGGCTAAGCCACTCATTTTAGTAAAATGAAAGTTTTATTAACAGTGAAGGATCTCCTATTAGGTATTTGTAATGTGTCAGACTGCTTTCATGGTTGCCTGGAGAAGTTATAAAATACAACAGAAGATGGCATTGCTGTTTCTCACAGGTTAGGCTTTTCATGCTCTGTTCACCACCAAAGAAAGGGGAAAAGGAGAAAGCTGCCGGAAGTAGTTTGGTAGTCTTTGAATGACTTCACCAGTATCAAAAAGATGTGGTAATAGAATACATTGAGTGGCTTGTAGCTGTGTCGCTGTGTCTTTTAAGGAATATGAAGTGATGCTCTAGAACCTTTAGTAGCTTACTTATTAACTTGTTACTCATTATACTTATTTAGTAGCTTACTTCTGAGAGATCTCTATTTACTGTCTTTTTTTTGTTGTTGTTGATTTTTGTTTGTTTGTTTGTTTCTATTTAGAGTGCTGGACAAGGTGCCAAGTGGACCAGTGTTCATTAGTTTGTGCTTTTTAGTAAGAGCAATGGATGCAGTGGGTTTTGCTGCATCACTTACAGCATCGTCTTCAATCCTTGCAAAGGCATTTCCCAGTAATATAGCTACTGTCCTGGTACGTGCGAAAAAACTTACAGCTGAGTACTTACCGGTAGGCAGCTTAAAATCAGGAGGAGAAAATCTACTGTCTTGTGTGCAGGCATATTTGAAATCACCACATAATGTTCATTTATAGTCTAGAATTGCAATCTTAGAACACATTTAGACCTTAGCATAACTTCAATTAAATATAAATTAGGCAATATGTATTACATTTGTTTTAAAGACCGCAGGGCGTTCATGGCAGTAGTTAACCAGTCCCATTGAAATGAGACTGTTAAAATACTAATATGGTTTTTAGCAGCTACTTCTACATGTGTGGTAAGAATTTGTGTGGATTGATTGAAAAACAACAGAAAAGGAGGTTAATTCATTAGTGTTGATTTGATTTATCCAGTCAAGATTTCCTGTTTGTAGGTTTTAAAAATGCAGTTTAAACAGGTAACTAAAGTAACTGCAACTTAACTAAGTCTGTTTATCTATCTTAGACTTAAATTTTGGGTTGCAGCACAACAAACATGATGCATAGCTGAAAACTGTATGTGGTCATGAGGACCACAGTTGGCAATGCCATGCAGCAACAGCTTGATAGCTACCTTGCCATTGTTTAAAATCTAGCAAGAGTGCTATCAGAAGCCAGATCAATTTTAAATGTTGGTCTTGCCATCAGCAGACCATTTGTTTTGCCTCAGAACTGGGATGTGTTAGGTGGTACAAGAGTGTCTAACACTGCAGTGCAGGTGCTTCCCCCATAATGAAGCAAAGCATGTCACTTGAGTCATGAAGACAACTGCAGAATTCTTTTTGCTGTCCCACTTGGTGAAGGTTTGTATTTAGTATCATACCTCTTAGTGATACGGTTCCACTTTTCTTTTCACTGGTTTGATTATCATCACAGGATCACAGGATATTAGGGGTTGGAAGAGAAAATCATCGAGTCCAACTCCCTTGCCAGAGCAGGACCACACAATTTAGCACAGATCACAGAGGAACACATCCAGACAGGCCTTGAAAGTCTCCAGAGAAGGAGATTCCACAACCTCCCTGGGAAGCCTGTTCCAGTGCTCTGTGACCCTTACAGTAAAGAAGTTGAGGTGAAACCTCTTGTGCTGCAACCCATTGCTCTTTGTCCTATCACAGGGAGCAATTGAGAAGAGCCTATCCCCCCCTCTTCTGACCAGCCCTCAGGTGTTTATAAACATTTATTAAATCCCCTCTCAGTCTCCCCCAGACTAAAATGTCTCAGGTCCCTTAGTCTCTCCTCTTAAGGCATTCATTCCAGTCCCCTAAAAATGCATATACCAAATGCATACAGTTTGTCAGATTAAGTATTCTAAATGTTGTGCTGCTTCTCATAAAAAAATCTGTTGCTTTTACTGTTATATTAATGAGTTTCTCATCATTTTCTTAGTTTGAGTTTTTTTTTTTTGCTTGCTTTTTCATTCTTTAGGGCAGCCTTGAAATTTTTACAGGACTTGGACTAGTGCTGGGCCCACCATTGGGTGGCTTTTTGTACCAGTCGTTTGGTTATGAGGTCCCTTTTATTACACTGGGATGTGTAGTGCTGGTTCTGGTGCCTGTCAATATGTGCATATTACCAAAATATGGTAAGCACCTTTCTTTGTCTCTTTAATTCACCTTTCTGTCTCATGTAGATGCCTGTGTTGTAGAAAAATGCCAGCTTCTGAAATCTGCTAAAACTAAGAGGGCAAAGCTCCAGTTGAATGAACTTGGTCAGGTCCATGTTTTAATGCAAAATAAAGCATGCAGATGGCCTGGAATGAGTCCAAGTCTGTGGACTGAGATAAATTTGTGGGGGTTTGGGTGCTTTTTAATCTCCTTAGCTTCAGGACATGAAGTTAATTTTAAGATAAGTCTTCATGCAAGAACATAATTTCCAGCTTGCAGTTGTTAGTATTTTGTAGAATAAACTCCAGCAAATTAAAGAAATCTTTTAATGTATTTTTTCCTCTTGTATGTGAAAACCTTGGGGAATAACTTTATGTGCATCAGCTTTTAGAAGAAACTTGGTGCTTAACCATGTTCTGCTACTACTAGACCTCACCTCCTTGAGTTCTGAATTTGTAAGGAGACAAGCCAGTTTGAAACTACAATAAATATTAGCTCTGAGCTAGTTCTCTGTATGCTTTGAGACTGCATTCAACTATTACAACACCAACAGCATCAGGAAGGGAGCCTGCTTTAGAAACCCTAACCATGACATCTGAAAGAAGCTTCCTGCCTGGCATATGAATTGAACGTGGGCTTCTCCTGGGCTGCATCAAGAGAAGCGTAGTCAGGTTGAGGAAGATGATTCTCCCTTTTTGCTCCACTCTGGGCAGACCCTACCTGGAGTACTGCATCCAGTTCTGGAGCCTCTGTTACAAGAAGGAGAAGAACATGCTGGAGTGTGTCCAGAGAAGGGCCACAAGGATGATCAGAGGGATTGGAGCACCTCTCCTAGGGAGACAGACTGAGAGAGTTGGAACTGTTCAGTCTGGAGAAGGCTCTGAGGAGACCTTATTGTGGCCTTCCAGTATCTGAAGGGGGCCTACAAAAAATGTGATGAGGGGCTTTTGAGGTTGTCTGGTAGCAATAAGACCAGGTCCTTTTCCTCAGGGCCATTTGCCATTTCCTCCAGCCATTTGCCATCGAGCCTGGATTTCTGCTTGGGATTGTGCTAATTCAGATGCAGGACCTTACACTTGGCCTTGTTGGATTTCATGAGGTTGGCCTGGGCCCACCTCTCCAGCCTGTCCAGGTCCCTCTGGATGGCATCCCTGCCTTCTAGCAAGTCAACTGTGCCACACAGCTTGGTGTCATCTGCAAACTTACTGAGGGTACACTCAATTTCTTTGTCCATATTGCTGACAAAGATGTTAAAGAGCACTGGTCCCAGCACTGACCCCTAAAGGACACCACTTGTCACTGGTCTCCAGGTGGACATTGTGCTGTTGATCACCACTGTCTGCGTGCGACCGTCCAGCCAATTCCTTCTCCAGCGAATGCTCCATCCATCAAGTCCATGTTTTTCCAGTCTGGTGACCAGAATGTCATGTGGGACAGAGTCAAACACCTTACTCAGGTCCATGTAGATGACATCAGTCTGGCAGTAACAGGACTAGATGAAAGAGAACTACTGATTTATTTCTGAAGCCAGAAGGTCAGTGCTGCTGAAAATAATGCATTTTCCCCTCCTTCCTCTTTTCTGTCAAAACAGATTCGATCCCTAGCAAGGAGTCCTTTTGGAAGCTCATTCTTCTGCCTAAAGTCGTACTACTCTGTTTTACTATATTTTCTTTAAGTGCATGCTTGGGCTTTTTGGATCCCACAATGTCTCTGTTCATCCTAAAGACGGTAGGTAAATCCTCTTTAACATTCAGGGAACTACTGACTCATTGAGTAGTAACTGATCTGTGAATTTATTTTCATGATATGATTTTATTTTAAAATCTTTCATATCACTAACTTAAATCCTTGGCTAGATTACACTTGAAGTTACTTAATTTATTTAATATTTCAGATGAGGAAAGGGGTTTTGAATATCTTTTGAAGTGGAAGTGGTTGATTAATAATGTTGTATGGTATGATGAATAGATGAATAGAAGGCTGGCCTTTTATCATGCTTCAGGTAGCCAACCACAAGTGATGCAGGTAGTTCCTGAGCTCTCTAAGTATTTTGTTAGATGGTGACATTCCTTAGATACTCATGCTTTTAAATTTCAGGTCTGAGATACCAGTGAGTTGAGGTACTGGAATGTGTCCAGAGAAAGGTGACAAAGCTGATGAAGGGCCTGGAGCACAGCCCTGTGAGGAGAGGCTGAGGGAGCTGGGAGTGTGCAGCCTGCAGAAGAGGAGGCTCAGGGCAGACCTCATTGCTGTCTAGAACGACCTGAAGGGAGGCTGTAGCCAGGTGGAGTTGGTCTCTTCTGCCAGGCTGGCAGCATCAGAAGAAGGGGACAGAGCCTAAAGTTGTGCCAGGGGAGGTCTAGGCTAGATGTGAGGAGGAAGTTGTTGCCAGAGAGAGTGATTTGCATTGGAATGGGCTGCCCAGGGAGGTGGTGGAGTTGCTGTCCCTGGAGGTGTTGAAGCAAAGCCTGGATGAGGCACTTAGTGCCCTGGTCTGGTTGATTGGCTAGGGCTGGGTGCTAGGTTGGACTGGATGATCTTGGAGGTCTCTTCCAACTTGGTTGATTCTATGATTCTAAGAGCTAACTGGTATAAATGTGGTTTAAGTATCCTAAACTAAAGTACACCTTACCCAGCTACACTGCTTCACCTGTACTGATAGATCAGTTTCCATTGACACCTGTTGCTGCTGGGTCTTGGTACTTTTGAGGAAATAAAAGGCCATTAAAAATGTTCTTTTCCCTTGTGATTGGCTTATAACTGCATAGTGCCTCTTCTGACAAGGATGTAGCAGCTGGTTTTGTGAATCAGGGAGTTTTTCCTCATTTCTGAAAGCGAATTCTATAAAACCTGCAGCAGTCACTGACTGTTATTTGTATGTCTTGGTGTGAGCATTTTCAGGGATGTGATGTTGCAGGTCTTCTCTTAAAATGCCAATATTAAACCAATTGCAGCTATATAGACTTCTAGCTGACATCTTCGTTCATTAAAATGCAAATGCTGGTTTATTTAGCTGTTTAGTTTACTATTTGCTTATTTATTTCCTACTTCAACATTGTGGGGAAACCAGATAAGGTAATGAAGTTGAAGTAATCTGGTTTAGATTCTGTACCTGTGTGAAATTAAATGGTTTTTGTGTGGTTTAGTAACTTTTCATGGGAATGGCATTTCCCAAGTGGTTGTGCTCATACTTTCTAGTCCAGTATTTAGAGCACTCATCCAGTGTGGAGGAGACTTTGTGCTAACCTCTTCCATCAATGGCCATGTGGATGTAGTTCACCACCCAGGAGGGATCTGTGATTATTCCACTGTAGAGCATTGCACACTGATGTGGCTCTTTTGCTTTCTTTTTGCTCTGTGCTAACAGATACTTACTGTGAAAGAGCTGTAGCCTTCTTGGCAGGTATTCTAACCACTAAATTGGATTTATTATCATGTGATTTCACATGGCAAGTAAATAGTGAATATTTGTGTAGTTCATGCCACAAAAAACATCCTGACTGGTAGTTGAAGCACTCATTTGAGAGACTGTTACGCTTTTTCATTACATACTTTGTTTCATTACAAAAATGGGACTCTGTGTTAGGAAAGTGTAGACCTCGAGTTGTTTGCAAAAAACTTCTTACTCTTTCTCAAAAATCATCTAAAGCCAGAATTGTGTTTTATAACACTACTTACTTTTAAGGTGCACTGATTAGCAGTGGATGGCTACAATATTTATGCTTTTTAAAAGCAGAAATAAAACTGAAGACAGGAGAAATAAAGACTAAATCCACATCAGTGTGTCTGTTTCAAATGTGCCAGAGTTTGTGTGTAGACTCATAGCATAGTGTTTCTACTGTGATTATTTAGGTGTTATCTGAGTGCCCTTGCCACATGTTTTCATTTTCTACTTAGAAATGAACATGGGAGGAAACTGCAGCTCTTACTAGTGACTTCAAGTACTTGAAAGCCCTCTATGATAGCATGCATTTCAGTATTTTGACCTAAACTAATTCTTGGATTGTCTTTAAATGAGTGTAGTGTGTAAGGTTTGATGTTCTGGTTTTTTTTTTGTTTTGTCTTCCTTCCTGTAGTTCAAACTCCCAGCTGGTTATGTGGGCTTGGTATTCCTTGGTTTAGCACTTTCATACTCCCTGTCTTCTCCCCTCCTTGGACTCCTCAGTGACAAACGGCCAGTAAGTACTACGCTGGTGTTTGTACAGGGTTAGTAAGTCACTCTACGCTTAATGGAACTGGAGAACTTCTCACATTGAAGTGATGACTGTAGGCCTTGTCCTGTAAAGGGTTCTGTCTTTCAGGACAGATTTCTCTGTCTTGCATGTGCACTGAATATTGCCAATTTGAAGGTTTCTTTAGTGAGATCCAAGTAATACAACAATGTTCAAAATAGGAAAGGATATTGGACAGGTATCCTGTAGTTGAAATGTGTCAAGTGTTTCTGGAGAACTCACCACAATCTATTTCCAGCCAATATGGAATGGAGAATGGGAAAATACATATCCCACTTACTTGTGCTTTTGATCATATATAATTTTATCAGCTTTTGAGATGAGGAGTGGAGATGTTCTGGTTAGTGGTATTGACTTTATCTACTTTGGGTAGTATGCTCTAAGAGAGCAGCACACTTAAGTTCTCTGACTCTTAACTGCACCATAGGTTTGTCACTGTCAGAGTCTCTTTCTAAACCTGCCCAGATGACAGTCATTGCTGATTGATGAAGGAAACCTCTGAATGCTGTGTGTGAAGGACAGTGACAGTTTTCTAACAATTTGTTCCTGACAGAAACATTAAACATGATATTTTTGCACAAAAGAAGAGCAAGACCGAAAATAGTTTGTATTACTCAGTATCCCACAAATTTTTGTAGTGAGCAGCTGCTGTTTACTACTAAAGTGATTGCACTGTTGGCAAGGAAATACAAATTCATTGTTTCTTGATGGTGTTTACAATTTCTCTGCCACTTCTCTTTTCTCAGTTTGTAATAATGGTCTTTACAGGAGCAGTACTTTTTAGTAGATAAATATTTAGAAGAGGGATATAAGGAAAGTCAAAGTAGTTGCATTGCAAATGAACATCTTTAAGTTATGTACTTCTTCCTTGTCTTTTGCAGTACTTCAGAAAGTGGCTGCTGGTGTCTGGAGGCTTAATAACAGCATTGTGCTTTTTCATGTTAGGACCCGCTCCTGTACTGCACATTGAAAGGTACAGAGCTGCTTGTTCTTGAGCCTGTCTTCTTAATGCAATGCTTTTGTGATAGCCATTGTCACCATGGCCATGTATGTCCATGAGTCTATAATTACCACCTCTGACCATGAAACAGGTTTGATTTTAGTAACTTTTACATGAGACTGTGAAAGCAAAGCAATAGAAGCATCAGAAAACTGAGATTTTGCAACTTTGCAAAACAGATCCTTTTGCTTTTGCTTTTTGCTGCTACCAATTGCTCATGTTAATGCATATAGTGGGGAGGATGCTGCTGCTTCTTTTCCTTTCTTAATTCTGTGGCATTTCCAATGCAGCAAACAAAGTTCTTTTTCTGTCTTATTTTTATATTTTCTTTATTTCATCAGTGTTTCTTAAGTATGGGTTTTATTTGCATGGCTGTGCAGGAGTATTGCTTCTTTCTTCTCCATATAAATATATAGTTTATAGTTTTTTCTTCTCCATATATATAGTTTAAAAAGGAAAATGCCAGAATATAGCTTTGCTTTCAGTTAAGTAAATAAAAATAGTGTCTTATTGCACCCAAACCCTGCATTGCTGTATCTCTCAAGTTAATTCACAGCATAACACTGCTACACTTACAAAGATGTACAGCCCTTTTGCCCTAGGTTATATACTCTGTTAAAGATGATAGTAGGCTTGCCAGTGTGCAGAATGAGTCAATTCCTTTCTCCTAGACTTCGAACTTTTAAAGAATGCCATGGATTTGAAACTGGTGAGAGCATACATTTGAGCTAGTCTCACCAATCAGTGAAAACTTCAGCATTCTTCTCTTTACCTAAGTCTATTTGGTTATAATGTATTAGGCTACAAAATTGTAGCTGATATCCTTCGCTTATGTAATAAGCCAAGCCTGGAACGTGGGCATTTGTATTACTGAGTTAAGCTAGTATTTCTACCTTTTCTCCATGTGCTCCTCTTAAAATTAACTGCATGTGATAAGGAAATACTTAATTTGAGCACATGATTTAAAGATTACAAAGTCTTGTTCTTTGTTTTTTTGTTTTAAGCATGGAACTGGGTTATTTTCAAGTCTGAGTGTTCAATTAATGTAGTGTTCTGGCTTCAAGAAACATAGTTTTCTAGTTAGTCATGGAGAGCTGGTATGTAACTCTTGTCTTCAGTCAAACAAAGTCCTCACTTAAAAAGAGTCTTCAGCAGCTAAATTCTTTTAAATGCCTTTTTGACACCCCACCTCCCCCTTTTTTTTTCCTTTCCAGTCAGCTGTGGATGTTTGTGCTGGTGCTGGTTTTGATTGGCTTTTCCCTTGCCATGTGTGCTATCCCAGTGTTTCCAGAGATACTGCAGTGTGCATAGTAAGTAACTCAATCCAACACATCTTTCATGTTACTGACAGGAAGTGGAAGCTTATTTTCAGGGCTCAGTATGAAGTGGGGTTTTTGCTGTGTTTTTTTTTTTCCTGTTTTTCTTTTTAAACAAAGGCAGCAAATAATACTTTAGTGATTTCACTACTCTCTTGTATCATTTATTTTGAGACTGAGCACCCTTTTGAAGTATAGTTTTGTAAATGTGTACCTGAGTACTATGAACACACTGAATTCCATCAGACTTTGGGTCTTGTAGCATGAGGTGACCTGTGTGTGGATTTGTTTTATCTTCTAAGAACAATTAATAGCAAGCAGTTCTTACTGGATTTTAAGGATGCATTAACTTTAACAGCTGCACCTACAAGTTTCATACTTGCTCATAGTACGAGGTCTGTGATGTGGCTTGGCAGTAATGACCTCGATGGGTCTTTATTCATTAGTATGTTCCTCTTGGAACAAAGGCCTTCCCTTCTTAAAAGCCACCTGCCACTCTTTTGCACTTGCTGTATGAAATATGGGGAATGAGCAATGGTGTGATGTTAAGAATCCTACTCAGAAGGCATCAGAGATGAGGAGTAGCACTGCACTTGGCCAAAGGGTCAGCAAAGAAGAAATTATTGGGTAAATCAGCATGATTCCACTCTATGCTTTTAAGCTTAACTATTTATGTTCTATGTAAATTAAAAGGAAGGGAAAAAAAACCCCTGTCTGTTGGTGAAGGCTATGGAAACAGACACAACAATATGTTGCACTGCTCTGACTGGTCTGTCTTTCTGCAGTGAGAATGGGTTTGAAGAAGGTCTGAGTCTGCTGGGACTGACATCTGGACTTTTCAGTGCCATGTGGTCCCTTGGGTAGGTGTACAGTCACCATTTTGTAAGCTTTAAACTTTTGGTTGTTATATGTTATATGCCACACGAAAGCCTCCTGCATTACAACCTTGCATTGCAGTCATTGTGCTGACCTCAATTCAGAGTTCTTGCTGAACAGGTGTTCATGTTAAAGCTTTTTACCTGACAAAGGGAATGGACTCTGAACTCTTTGCTTGAAAGGTATTGCCTTGCATTATCAAAAAGCTGCAGTGATTAAGTGTGCACGTTGTGAGGTCGTTTTTGTTGTCACTGAAATAATGCTTAATAGAGAGAGAGGTGAACCTTAATTTTTTTCATAAAACCCTTTTTTTTGCTCCACCTTTGTGGAGCAAGCCAGAAGGTACTTGCTTCTGATTAATTCTGTTCTCCCTTTTTCGTTTTCCCCATTTCCTTCTTTTATCTGGGATATCTTAGGGGTATAATCATCTCTTCTTTCAGCCACAGCAATTGTTTAAGGTTGGTGTTTGCATAGCTTAACAGAGTATGACAGGACAAAAGGTCATGGGCGCAAACTTGAGCATAAGAAGTTCCATCTAAACACGAGGAAGAAATTGCATCTAACCATTTCTTTAATATAAGGGTGATAAAGCAATGAAACAGGCTGCCCAGAGAGGTGGTGGGGTCTCCATCTCTGGAGACATTCAAAACCTGCCTGGATGTGTTCTCATGTGACCTTGGAAGGGGGTTGGATTTCTGGAGGTCCCTTCATATGATCTGTGTGTGTCTGTGTTTATTACCCAGTGCTTATCATAGAAATGAGGGAAAGGTGCTGCTGTGTGACCCTTCAGATTTGTCCCTTAATGAAGAGTGACAGAGTTCTGCTGCTGACAGCCACTTCCAGGAATAGCCTTTTAACCCACTGTGGCTGCTGCTGGGTTTCAGTGGTACAGTTTTGTTTTCCAAGCTAACTGAGGTTCTAGATGTTCTGTATGGTGTAGGGTTCAGTACAGATACAGGTAGTATAAAGTTACCAACACGCAGTTTTAGGCTGTCACTTACTTCCAGAAAGTCTTTCTGGTTTCACCCAGCTATGTCCTTTCTGTAGCAAGAGACTGCATCCTCAAATGGGATGGAGGAAAGAATCAGGATTGAGATGAAGATAGTTTTAATAGAACAGAAAAAGAAAGGGAAATAATCATATTATATAGAACAAGAGATGCACAGTAAAGTTGGTCACTACCCACTGGTTGATTTCCAGACAATCACTGAGCTGCAGCGTTTCCCAGCCAGCTCCCTTCAATTTAAATACTGGGCATAAGGTATGGAATATGCCTTGGGCTCCTTTGGGTCAGCTGTCCTTTCTGTGTCCCCTCTCAGCTCCTGGTGCCTCCACTGGCAGGACAGTATGAGAAGCTGAAAAATCCTTGCAGCAGTGTAAACGCTGCTTAACAACAACTAAAACATCAGTATGTTATCAACATTCTCCTAAATCCAAAACCAGTTACTGGGAAGAATATTAGCTTTATTCTCTCTGAAACCGGGATAGGAGGTCACTGTACATGTTCATTGGGGCCATGGCAAACAGAACTAATACTGTGGATTATAGGAAGGTTAAGTCTGTGTAAGACAGTCTCTGTTGACAGAATCAGTAAGGAGAGGTGACAAAATGCAATACAAATTGTCTTAGAACATGACATTATCTTTTTTGTTTGAGATGCCAATTCCTCTTTTTGATTTGTTGTAGGGCATTTGTAGGTCCCACCCTTGGAGGATTTCTAAATGAAAAGCTGGGATTTGAGTGGGCCTCAGCCATCCAAGGAGCATGGCCATTGTTAAGTGTGAGTAATTGCACATCTTTTGCTTTTTATGTCTATTGCAATTATGAGCTATGGCATAAGGTGTTTATTATTCCAATTGTAACTAACTGTTTCCTCAAAGGGCTTTGCATCTGGAATATTCTATATCACTGAGGCAAGATGGAGAAGGTATGCTGAAATATGTACTCTGTATTTTACTTGCAGCCTTATAGAGCAAATCTTTGGATACTCTACATCTATGCTTTCCTTACTGCCAACCTGGTAATGAATGACAGCATGAGCAGTAGAAGTGTCGCTTAGGTATTTTGTGTGTTTTCCTAACCAGTGAGGGGCCCAAAACTAAACACAGTATTCAAACTATAGCCTAACCAATACTGAGTGCAGGGGCATTATCACATCTCTTGTCCTGCTGCCACACTATTCATGATAACAGGCCAGGATGCTGTTGACCTTCTTGGCAACCTGAACACACTGCTTTCTTACATTCAGTCAGCTGTTAACTACCACCCTCAGGTCCTTTTCTGCTGGGCAACCTTCCAGCTACTCTCTCCCAAGCCTGTAGTACTGCTTGGGGTTGTTGTGTTCCAAGCACTGTACCACTTTGAGCAACTTGATCAGGTTGAAGATGTCTGTTCATTGAAGGGAGCTTGGAGTAGTTGACCTTTAAAGAGCCTTTCCAACCTGAACCTGTGAAATGATAGGTGTGAAAGCAGCAGTATGTGATTCTGTGAGATAATGGGGAACCAAATCATAGAATCACAGAATTGTCAGGGTTGGAAGGGTCCTCAAGGATCATCTAGTTCCATCTCCACTGCCATGGGCAAGAATACCTCACTAGATCAGATTGCTCAGAGCCCCATCCAGCCTGGCCTTAAACACCTTCAGAGATGGGGCTTGCACCACCTCCCTGGGCAACTTGTTCAGTGTCTCACTACCTTCATGCTGAAGAACTTCTTCCTAACATCCAACCTAAATCTGCCCACTTCTAGTTTTGCTCCATTGACCCTAGTCCTGTGACTACCTGACATCCTAAAAAGTCCCTCACCAACTTCATTTTAGGCCCTCTTCAGATGCTGGAAAGCCACAGTAAGATTCCTCAGAACCTTCTTCAGACTGAACAGTCCCAGCTCTCTCAGTCTGTCCTCAGAGGTGTTCCAGGTCTCTGATCATCCTCATGACCCTTCTCTGGACATGCTCCAGCATGTCTGGATCTTTCTTGTAATAGTGGCTCCAGAACTGGATGCAGTACCCAAGATGGGGTCTCCCTAGAGTGAAGTAGAGGGGAAGAATCACCTTCCTCAACCTGCAGGCCACACTTCTCTTGAATCCAGTCATCCACATAGCTCTTTCTATGTGATGTGTGCCTTTTTTTTTCCTGTAATGTTGGTACTGCCTAGAAATGCCTAGGGAATATTAATCTTATTTCTTCCCTCCTCTTCTTTCACCTTGTGCTAGCAGTTCCAGTTCCATCCTGCAAAATCCTTCTGCTAATAATGAAGAAAGAACTCAGCTGATGGGCAGTGAAACATAGTCATACTTTCAATTCTGTTTATTATTGTGGTGCAACCTAGTATGGAGATGGGTGGACTTAACAGTGTTTTGTTGTTTTGGAGCTGGGATACATGATCCCTTAGTGAACCACCAGTTGTGATGTAGTTGTAGCTGCATTACTCTTTTGAAACACTGAACACTGACTGCCTTTCTTTGGAAAGTCCTTATGTGGATTGGCTGAAGCGATGAGTAACCCTCAGATGTCATCCTGGTGTGTTCTATGTACAGTGCACTACTGTATGTGAAGAGATATATTTTTGAATGTCAGATCTATACTTGAGCCTGCTGTGCATTATTCTTGGATAAAGCCTACTATTTTGCTACAGTTATTTTTCTGTACTTTTTAAAAATGAAAGTTCATCATCTTGTAATACTTTAACTGGTAACAAAATGTTGGAACAGAATTTGAAATGACAAAGCATTAAGCACAATATTGTTTTCAATAAAGGATTTTTTGCTAAGTTTTGCAAGTTTTCATAGACAAGAGTCTAGAAGGCTTTGTTATGTCTACCAGCAGTTGTACAGTCTTGAAATTGCCTTAAAAGGGGAGGGAAAGGTAATGAAGAGTTGGCATTTCTACACAGAACTAATTGACCTTCGGTTGTGGAGGAGATTTGGCATTATGTGTGTGTGTATACGTACACAGACATTTTTCGTAGTTATATGGAGACTCATTTTGGAGTGTATGAGATCTGTTTTAGAATCATAGAATCAGTCAGGGTTGGAAGGGATCACAAGGATCATCTAGTTCCAACCCCCCTGCCATGGGCAGGGACACCCTACCCTAGACCAGGCTGGCAAAAGCCCCATCCAGCCTGGCCTTAAACACCTCCAGGGATGTTGATGGATCTCAACCACCTCCCTGGGCAACCTATTCCAGACTCTCACCACTCTCGTGCTGAAGAGCTTCTTCACATCCAGTCTCAATCTCCCCACCTCCAGCTTTGCTCAATTCCCCCTAGTCCTGTCTCTCCCTGATATCCTGAAAAGTCCCTCCCCAGCTTTTTTGTAGCCCCGCTTCAGATACTGGAAGACCATAATAAGGTCACCTCAGAGCCTCCTCTTTTCCAGACTGAACAGCCCCAACTCTTTCTGTCTGTCCTCACAGCAGAGGTGCTTCAGCCCTCTGATCATCCCAGTGGCATTTCTTTGGACATGCTCCAGCATGTCCACATCTTTCTTGTAATGGAGACTCCAAAACTGGATGCAGTACTCCAGGTGGGGTCTCACCAGAGTGGAGAAGAGGAGGAGAATCACCTCCCTCGACCTGCTGGCCACACTTATGATGCAGCCCAGAAGTGCCAGCTGGAAAGTTTGTACTAACTGCCTCTTCAACAGCAGAAGTCTTCTATCATAAGTCTAGGACTGCTATTTTTCAGCAATGGAGTTTGAAAAATAAATCTTCTCACTTATTCCAGATGCTCAGCAAAAAAACCCTGAAGGATGAGACAAGCTCATACTTGGTGAAGTTACAATAGATTTCTTGACCTCAGTTATGACAAAAGTGTTTTAATTTGTCCTTGAGTCTGGAACTGAATCCTAAAATGGTTTCTCTGTGGGACTGATTTTTCCATAAGCAATAAAAATGTTCTAGTCCTAGCGATTTACAAGCAGTTTCTCTTGTGAGTAGCTACTGGAATTTGCATGTGAAATACTTGTTTTTCTGCCAGAGGCCTTTTAGGGCACTTGCAAGAAGAATCACTCTGGTAGCCAGCTAAGTTGTGATGCACCAGGGTACCAAAGGGCAGATTTCCCCAGAAACATCTTAGCAATAGCTCTCTTTCCTTTTATAGCAGGTGCTAGACTCTGCTGAAACTAAGAATGTACACCTCAAGCTATTATGCTAGATTGGAGCAGCCCTAAGCTGGTGTGTCACAGGCAGTGCCCACGTGGCAGCAGCAAGCTCAGGGCCAGCCACCTGTTGCTGCAGCCCTGCCTGCACCCTGTGCCCTCCTATTTGGCCAGGAATGTGTCTGTGCTTGTGTTTGAGATTTCCCAGACTCAAGCTTGACCTGCTGTGACATGGGCTTGCCTTGAGCTGCACTGCTTCAACAGTATCACACCTGAATCATTTGCAGATCTGGCAGGTGATGTGTGCCTTTGCAGCATAGTGGTGACTTCTCTGTGACTTCTTTGCTGCGGGTGGTTAATGGCAGAATTGCTCAATGCTGGTGGCTCTCTTGCCTTTGTTGTGGGTATTTTTCTGGGCAGGGCTATTGCATCTCCTGATGTTAGCTTTCTGCCACCCTGAGGAGTTCACAGGGTTTCTGAAAGACTTTGACTTCCAGACATGGAGCTTCCTGGAGCTCATAACTCTGTCGTGCTGTTGATGCTGTCCGCTCTGGAGAGGAGTGTCCTGGACAGCTATGTTGCAGCCATCTGAGCGCAGCATGGTCTTGTTAGAGGACACTGAGTGCCAGTTTCAGTTTTGGAAGAGGCCATCAAAAGAAGCAGCCAGGCAGATATTACAGCAAAATTAGAGACATTCACTCTGGTAAGTGCTGACCATTTATTCATTTTATTAATGGTATTTTGAGGGTTTCTGTGTTGGTATTGGGGTGCTTATATCACTGTGTCTCCTGAGGATGATGTTTATGGCTGGGTTGTCAAGAGAAAAAATACACCCTTATCCTGAGGATCTCAGAGATCCATTGTTAGTCCTAAGAGATACTTTCTCTGATGCACACAGGGAAACTGTCAGAGGTATTTTAACACGGCCAAGTGCAGGGTCCTACACTTTGACCACGGTAACCCCATGCAGACTGCTGGATTAGTGGCTGGAGAGTGGCCTGGCAGAGAGGGACCTGGGAGTGCTGATTGACAGCCAGCTGGACATAAGTCAGCACTATGCCCAGGTGGCATAGAAGGCCAATGGCATCTTGATTTGTATCAGGGATAGTGTGGCAAGCATGACTAGGGATGTAATTCTATACATGTACTTGGCACTGGTGAGACTTCATCTTGAGTACTGTGTGCAGCTTTGGGCCCCTCTGCAGGAAAGATACTGAGGGGCTGGAGCAGGTCCAGAGGAGAGCAGTGAGACTGAGGAAGGGACTGGAGGGAAACTCTGATGAGGAGAGGCTAAGGGAGCTGGGGTTGTTCAGCCTGGAGGAGGCTCTAAAACTACCTGAAGGGAAGTTGTAATCAGGTAGAGGTCAGACTCTTCTCCCAGGCAACTTGTGAAAAGAGGCGAGGGCGCAGCCTGAAGCTGCAGCAGGGAAGGCTTAAGTTGAATGTTAGGAAGCACTTCCTCATGGAAAGGGTAATTAGACACTGGAATGGACTGCCCAAGGAGGTGATGGAGTTGCTGTCCCTGGAGGTGTTTAAGAAAGCTTGGATGTGGCACTTAGTGATCTAGTTGATGTGGTGGTCTTAGGTCATAGGCTCATGGATAGGTCATAGGTGCATAGGATGATCTCAGAAGTCTATTCCAGCCTCAATAATTTTGTGATGGGAAATACAGCTACATCCAGGAATGGTTGCTGATAGTTTTAAATGTCTTGGAGCAACTTCTGTGAGATGGAGACATCATGTAGTTGCCATAAATAGCTTCAGGCTACATCTTTCATCATTCTTTCTTATTTTTTTCACACTGTAGTTTTTGTTTTGTTTTGTTTATTTTCTTAATTAGCATGCTAATAAAGGTTAAGACTTATTTAAATGAAAATCAGAAATCTTACAGAATTTACCTTTCAGTAATGTATTCCATGCCTGTTGTAGAAAGAAGATACATGTTTATTAGGAATAAATCAGCAGCTGCTGGTGAAAACATTCACTGCACAATTTCAGTTTTGTGTTTTTGAATATGATGTGGTAGCCTTTTTATTCTGTTATTTCCCCAAATAAATTGCACCTTTTTTTTTCCGAAGCTGCAGTATTTGAAGTAAGATAACAAATAACACCGCAGAAGAGACAAATTTAAAGTACCTCAGCGCAGCAGCCAGATATAGAGCTGCAGCTGAACAGCTGTTAGCCTGTGTGCCAGTGTAATGTCAACGCCGTGCCACAAGGCGGCACCAGAGGGCGACTTGGAGGTGCAAAGATTGGCTTCCACTGCGAGGGAGTGCCCTGCCTGCGTCAGGTAATGTGAGCGATGCTGGAGTTTCAGCATGCAAAGCTTGGAGGAGCAATCCCACTGCCTTCTGTTGAGTAACAGAACACAACAGGCTCATACTACTCATGTACTGTGTACACTGATCTCATCCCCAACACAAGAAGGACATAGAACTGTTGGAGCGAGTCCAGAGAAAGGCCATGAAGATGCTCAGAGCGCTGCAGCACCTCTGCTATGAGGACAGGCTATGAGAGTTGGGGCTCTTCAGCTTGGAGAAGCAAAGGCTTTAAGGAAACCTTGTAGTAGCCTTCCAGTATCTGAAGGGGGCCTACAGGAGGGCTGGGCAAAAATCAAGTCAACAGCACCTTGATTTGTTGACTTGATCAGAGGAACACAGGATATTAGAGATTGGATGGGATCTCTGGAGATCATTGAGTTCAACCCCCATAGAATCAAGCACAGGTGGCACAGGAATGCATCCAGACAGGTCTTGAAGATTCCCAAAGGAGATTCCACAACCTCTCTGGGAAGCCTGTTCCAGTGCTTTATGACCCTTACAGTAAGGAAGTTCTTCCTCATGTTGAGGTACTTCCTGTGCTGTAGTTTACATTCATTGCCCCTTGTCCTATCATAGGGCACAACTGAGAAGAAGTTGCCCCCTCCCTCTTGACACCCAGCCCTCAGATATTTGTATACATTTATTAGATCTCCTCCCAGTCTTCTCTTCACCAGACTAAAAAGTCCCAGGTCATAAACTACTCTACTGGGCAGTTCAGAATATGGTTTTATACAATAGTGTTGGTTGCCTTAGGATTGACCTTGACACTGAGGACAATAGAAAGTAAACTCCCTTGACTGGTGTAGGATTCAGTCACATAGCAGTGGCTTGTTGCCCAATAACCACTGATTTTTCATTCTTTGACATTTTTGGTGTGCATTCCCACAGCACTACTCCAGTCAGTCTTTAAACACACACTTTTCAAAACTTTTGAAGGCTGATGTTTGAACTTCAATCATTTACTTGGAAAAGAAAACCAGCCTTAGAACAATGTTGCTTCAAAAGTGGTTATGGAGCTTGGCACACTCTGTAATGTATTGTCATGTCATGCTCAGACTTTGCTGAAGGATGTGGTGGCATAGACCTCCCGGGCCACACTATGATGTCAAGTCCATCCAACATTGTGTTCTTGATTTGGTTACAAGTGCAGTGAGTTGTGATGTTCTGGCACTCCCTAATCATACCTGAAACTCCTGTTCCTTGGGAAACACCTGCTGCCTGAATCATAGCCCATTCTGGAAGGAGTCAGAGTTACATGAATAGAATTGTGGCCAAATGAAAAAAGAATACTGACCAAAGTCTTGCAAGCCTATAAAAAGCCATCCTAAGTGAGATCCTTAGAGCTCTCCAGGACTGCAGGAGGCTGTGACCCTGCATCTCCTGGTATTCTGGAGTGCAGTAAGAAGAGTGTGACCAGCAGCTTGAGGGAGGTTCTCTTTTGCCTCCGCTTTGCTCTGGTGAGGCCACACCTGGAGTACTGTGTCCAGCTCTGGGATCCTCAGTTCAAGAGAGACAGGGAACTACTGGAGAGTCCAACAGAATGTCATAAAGATGATTAGAGGACTGGAGTATCTCTTGAGGAGAGGCTGAGAGCCCTGAAGAAGAGAAGATTGAGAGGAGATCTTATCATTGCATATAGGTATCTAAAGCGTGGAGGTCATGAAGATAGGGCTGGGCTCTTTTTGCTGCTGCCTAGCAATAGGCCAAGGGGTGTTGGATACAAGCTTGGTACCACCTGGTGCCTGTCTGCTTAAGACAGTGTCGTTATGATAGTGAGAAGTTTGTTGTGCTCTCTTGGAAGATGGGAAGATTCTAATAAGTAGTATGTAATGTTGAACCAATTAGAATTTGACACAGTTCTGTAATCCTGTTTCGTAGTCTTCTGTGAAGGGTATATAAACCTATGCTTGGGTGAAATAAATTGCAACTTGCTTATATTAGGCTCTCTCCCAGTCTCTTACTACCCCTGATACTGTGGTATCGCAGCCTATGGCAAAGGGGCAGTGGGCACAAACCAGAATGCAGAAGGCTTCACTTAAATGTAAGGAAAAATTCCTTCACTTTGGGAGTGACTGAGCACTGTAATAGAAGTGGGTGGTGGAATGTCCACTGGAGAATTGCTAAACGTCCCTGGACACATTCCTGTGCAACCTGATGTAGGCGAACCTGCTTTTAGCAGGGGACTGGATAGCTGAAGGTCCCTTCCAACCCCTGGCATTCTGTGATTTACCCTGAGATGGGGTGCCTCTCAAGATAGATTTCACAAAAACTGCAGAGAACAGATTCTGTGAAGGTTGAGAAGAGTAAGTTTTACAAAGATTTTGAAGATCATCTGCTGAGAGATGCTGACAAAAGGCATAAAGATCATCTGCTGACCGATAGTGACAAAGGAGAACAGTGAGTAATGCACGACAGATGGATTTTGTGAGGTTTCAAAGGTCTTGTTACAATTTGCAAAAAGAGAGTAGGTTAACCTCCCTGTGTGTATGTTTGTATTAGCCTCTCTGTGCATGTGTAGGGCTACAAGGATGATTAGGGGACTGGAGGGCATGGCTCATGAGGAGAGGCTGAGAGAGCTGGGACTTTTTAGTCTGGAAAAGAGAAGACTTAGAGGGGATTTGATAAATGTTTATAGATATCTGAGGGCTGGCCAGGAGCCAGGTGGGTCCATGCCAAAAAATCTCCATATGAGCAATTTTGCAGCTACATGTCTGTCTTCCTGTGAAATGGTTGCTCATGCTGGTGTTTGGGGGAGGCAGGTATTGGGAAAGGCTACTGAAGGGGCCTACAAAAAAGCTGGGGAGGGACTTTTCAGGCTATCAGGGAGTGACAGGACTGTGGGGAATGGAGCAAAGCTGGAGGTGGGTAGGTTCAGGCTAGACGTGAGGAGGAAGTTCTTCACTATGACAGTGGTGAGAGCCTGGAATAGGTTGTCCAGGGAGGTGGTTGAAGTCTCATCCCTGGAGGTGTTTAAGGCCAGGCTGGATGAGGCTTTGGCCAGCCTGGTCTAGGGTAGGGTGTCCCTGGGCATGGCAGTGGGATTGGAACTAAATGATCCTTGTGGTCCCTTCTGACCCTGACTGATTGCATGATTCTATGATTCTGATTCTAACAGATTGAATGCACTGGCAGCTGTCCTGCTCTGGGCCCTGCAGACTGCACCTTGAAAGCAAGTGGACTGGATTACTTGGCTAGGTATGGTTAATTCTTCTGTTTCTTCTGCTGGTTTGTTTTGAAATAATGTTTTTCACATTTAATCTGGCCAGCACCTTAAAAAGCAAATAGGTTTGAAGAATACAAAATACATTGTTCTTGAACAAAGTGAATGTTGTAAGCCCAAGGTTTTAGTCTGGAAATGTATTAAGTTGTAACCCTGTGCAATTCACAGACCTGGTGTAGTGGAAAACACCCCACTGGTTTGTGGAGACAAAGTGATGTACCTCTACATATATACCTGTGCCCTAGGGCATGGTGTCCAGTTACAGCTAAGCAACATAACTGTGTGCTCTTCCTAAAACTGAGCAGCTTCTGGTTTCCTCACTGTGTTAGTTTACTCACCTCTGCCCAGATGTCCTCACTGCTGTGCAGTGATTGCATGTTTGCAGATGTGACCCTTCACACAGCCTTTACAGCAAAGTTAACCCTTTGAATAAGGAGTAGTTTTCCATGCAGTCTCTCTTAGCACGACCACAATCTGAAGACAGACTACCTCTACTGCTGGAATGCAGTTTGGTGCTACAGCAGCTTGTTTCACCAAAGCAAATCCTCTGATAACTGGCATCCCCAGGCAGTGGCAGAGAGAGGGGAAAGTGCAGTGCAGGAGTGGGGAGAATGGATGAAGAAGAGGATGAAGTTGTGGAAAGTAGAGGGAGCTCTAGGGTAAGCTTTTACATTGCCCACAGCCATGCAGAGCCTGCACTGCTGGAGTTTCCAAGTTTTATTCAGTGGTTTCAGTAGGTTGGTTTGTTTAACTGGCATTAGTTCCTTGCTCCTGGGTGAGCTCCCAGCTCTGCAGGCACCTCCTGAAGGGAGGGAGGCCTCTATCTCACTGTACTACAGAAGCCTCTGTGTTGTGGTGGTGTGACATGAACTTTGTAAGGCCTGACCCTTGTGCTTGCAACTGTTTCTGCTCAGCCCTGCCAGTGCAGTCAATTTTCTGGACCGTTGTGATGGCAGTTTTTCAGCAAGGGAGCATTTGCTGCTTCCTCCTTCAGGCTTCTGTCTGCTTATGTTTAATGTGACTCAGTACATTTGGTAAGAAAAACAGGGTGAGAAAAAAAGACTCCACTCACTTTGAAATCTCTATTGCAGTCTTTTAAAGGCTCATATTTAAGGCTCTTTAATGAGCATGCTGTATCTAGTAATGGAAGTCCTGTGAAGTATAGAAGTGGTGAACATTACCAAATGCAAATCAATGTTTCTAATGGTTGAAACCCTCAATCAGTGGATGTCAACCTCCTCCTCTGTTTTAAGGAACTCTCTGCTCTCTGGTGCTTGCATTCACTCTAATTTCTGTCTTTTCTGAGATGGTTCTGCAGTGATAGTGTGCTGTAGGTGAAAGCAGACAGCCCGTTCTGCTTCCCACTATTGAGAAAGCCTTTTCCAAATGAGAATACTGCAACTAGAAAGTAAAACAAACAAACAAACAAAAACAAAAAAAAAGAAATAAAAACAAACCAAAAAAAGAAACAAGAACAAACCAAAAAAACCCCAGAAAATATACAAAAATACATTTGAACTGAACTGGAGATTAAAATTTCAGACCTCTCAATACACAGCATGTTTGTGGGAACAGGAAAGGTGAGCACCTGGTGAATTAGCCTGTTCTTCTGCTTCAGACTAGTGGCAACCAGGCAATGAGGTACTTAACTGCCTGATTTCAGGGGAAAACCTTCCTTCTAGATGCATATTTTTCTGATAGATGGCTGTTGGAAAGTGATGCACAGCTCAAGAGAGGTGACTAGGAAAGCCACTGGGATAAGTGCAAGGGACAGTTGTGTTGCTGGCACATTAAGTACATTGCAACTAATGACAGTGAGATTCTAGCGCAAAGTCTTTGATATCGAGAAATGGAGGGAAGCAGGTTGCACATACTGACACATAGCCCAGGAACTGGGGGCTATGAAAACACTAGAATAAGCCAGGTTTTAAGACCCTCGGTTTTGCTACTTCAACTTCACAGAACATTAGCTCCAGGAGTGACATATCCCCCTTTTGCTGGGGTGAGATATCCACCTTTCACCTCAACTGAGGTTGAGCCAACATAGAGAGCAAAAGTCAGTTGCAGTCGATGACAGAGAAAAGTATAACAACAAAGCCTGGACTGCTCTTTCTAGCCATGTGTTCAATGGCTGAGTTTTATACGGGCACAATTAGTCTTGGCATTGCTCAGCTTCTTAATCTTTGAGTTGTGACATTGGTACTGTGTGCTTTCATTCTTTCCGGTATGTCACTAGCAACAGCGGATTCCTGGTTGTTGGCAGGACTACACTGTACCCTTCAGATTACTCAATAGAAGTTTATTGCCAAAGCAAACTCTTCAGAAGCAAACTCTTCAGTCTACTCCTCCACTTTCTATCTGGTTTATAGTCTCCGTGCCCAATCCAGGAGCTGCAAGACCCCAGCCATGTTCACCTCCCAGCTTCTCCTGCATGCTGCAGTGTTGGGACTCACAATCCTTCAGGCCCTTGCCTCCAATACCTTCATTGCAGCTGTCTATGAGCACGCAGTCATCCTGCCAGATGCCACTGACAAGCCTGTTTCTCCTGAAGAGGCTTTGGTCCTGATGAACAAAAACATGGATGTCTTGGAAGAGGCCGTGAAGGAAGCTGCCCAACAGGTAGAGGGTGTATTGTGGGCACTGTTAATTAGTGTTTTCTTCTGCTAATGACCTTGCTGGTTATCTGTAGTTGGATGAATTCTTCTAACGGACTCTGTTGTGTCAGGGTGCCCACATCATTGTGACTCCTGAGGATGGCATCTATGGCTGGCGTTTCAGCAGAGAAACCATCTACCCCTACCTGGAGGATATCCCTGACCCAGCAGTGGACTGGATTCCCTGCACTGACCCTACAAGGTGACTTTTTGTCTGCAGTGAGTTATGTGCTTTCAGTCTTGCCTGTCATGGAGTCACAGCTGCTTGTAGGAAATGCCTAAGAAATGCTAATTATTCTTTGTGTTATTCTCTGAAAAACCCAAAGTGCTGTAGAAATGGGATGCATTATAAAAAGCTCCTGGTTAAATAGTCATGGGAATATGCAAGGCACAAAGCCTTGAGACAGCCTGAATTTAAGAATTGGAAGGGAGGAAAATGAGGCCATTTTACCAGGCAGCATAAATGTTTGGAAACCATGTAAAACTGTCCCTGCAGGTGAACTGTGAGCATTGCCTGTAAGAGTAAGCAAGTTCATTATCAGGTTAGATTAGACACTGTGATTCACTGCTCAGCTTATGTGGCTGGGTGATTCCTGGAATCACATTTCACAAACTAATTTTTTATCTGGATCTGACAGAAGTGATGCTTAGAAATCCAATCACTTCAGTCACATCCCTGACCCAGCAGTGGACTGGATGCCCTGCACTGACCCTACAAGGTGATTTTTTTGTCTGCAGTGAGTTATGTGCTTTCAGTCTTGCCTGTCATGGAATCACGAGCTGCTTGCAGGAAACACTTAAGAACTGCTAATGCTTTTGACATGAGGGTAAGTTTCAATTGAGGTTGTATATGAAAGTAAGCTCCATGATAAAATATAACATCTCCAAGGCAAATTGATGAGAGAACATGTTAAAAAAAATACATTTTTTTAATTAGACACTTCCCTTAAAGTGAAATTCCACCAATATACAGACTTTAGGTTATTGAATGCACAGGAAATATCTTGGCTTTTGGTCTGGGAAAATCTTTGATGCCAGAAGAAGCTGTTTCTCATTCTGCTTTGGTGGTTTTTTTTCACATTGTTTTGGATAGCACTGATTGTATGTTCCTAACACTAGCTTTTATTTGTTTTGTTGGTTTGTTTGCTTTTTCACAAGTGCTGTGTTCAAACAAAAGCATGAATGCTATTTCTGTGAGCAGCCAAGAATGAGCTTCTGAGTAGCAAACAACGGAGTTGATGATCTCAGTAGACAAAAGTCCAAACTTCTCAGAAACTTTTAATCTTAGTTTTTCATACTTCAGATCAAGTCCCCATTACTAGAGTGTCTGTACTGTAGAACACGATCCATCATACAAGTGTCATATTCTATCAGGAGCAAGATAGCCTCTAGTTGAATCATAGAATAGAGTCATAGAATCAACCAAGTTGGAAGAGACCTCCAAGATCATCCAGTCCAACCTAGCACTCAGCCCTATCCAATCAACTAAGCCATGGCACTAAGTGCCTCACCCAGTCTTTTCTTGAACACCTCCAGAGACAGTGACTCCACCACCAACCTGGGCAGCCCATTCCAATGGCAAATCACTCTCTCTGTCAAGAACTTCCTCCTAACATCCAGCCTGTATCCAGTTAGCAGCCAGTCACTGGTGGTGTTCCCCGAGGATGATATGGTTACTTCAGAGATGGTGCCAGTTTACGGTACATGGCTCATGAATGTCAAACTGCTGTTTATGCCGTAACTAGAGGATTGTGTGCTCCCAGCTGTGGGAGGAGATGAATTTATTTAACCACACTGTTTCACAGCTCCAGACAGGTGGGGTTGGTCTCTTCTCCCAGGCAACCAGCAACAGAACAAGGGGACACAGTCTCAAGTTGTGCCAGGGGTGGTATAGGATGGGTATTAGGAGGAAGTTCTTCGCAGAGAGAGTGATTGGCATTGGAATGGGCTGCCCAGGGAGGTGGTGGAGTCACTGTCCCTGGAGGTGTTGAAGCAAAGCCTAGATGAGGCACTTAGTGCCATGGTCTAGTTGATAAAACAGGGCTGGGTGCTAGGTTGCCCTGGATGATCTTGGAGGTCTCTTCCAACCTGGTTGATTTTATGGTTCTATGGTGTGTCAAAGGCCTAGAATTTTAGTTCTTAGATGCTGCTGTGCCAGATGTTACATATGCCCAGCAATTCCTCTCTTACCCTTTCCCAGCCCTAGAATGATTTGCTTGCTGCAGAGCACATTCCAGGTGCCAAGGGGGGCTGACAGGCAGTCTAAGGGTGACATATACTTCTGGACACCAATGGGAGGCCTTGAAACCTACCTCAAGGTTCAGGAAGCAGCCTGAGGGAATGCTGCAGCAGCCCTGTGTATCTGCCTGCCTGCCATGACAGCAGAATAAAGAGTGCTGCCAGCATGCCCTCAGCTTTCCAGCGATGCACACTGCAGGCAGACTTTTTTATTCTTTTTCTTTCTTTTCCCTAAAATACATTAGATTTGCTCCTGCTCCAGTGCAGGAACGGCTCAGCTGCATGGCCAGGAGGAACTCCATCTATGTGGCTGCAAACATTGGGGACAAGAAGCTCTGTAACTCCAGTGATCCCAGCTGCCCCAGCGATGGTCGCTATCAATACAACACCGATGTCGTCTTTGATCCAGAGGGGAAACTGGTGGCTCGTTACCACAAAGTAAAGTGGCCTTGAAAAGTCAGGACCTGTCTTTTCCACTACTTGCATAATGTCTCCATTTGGCATGAGAATTAAATGCCAGCCATTGTCTCATGGTAGATTTTTGCTTCTGTTTTATAATTTAGAAGAATCTCTCTCTTGCTGTGAGTGGCTGACTCCAGATTTGCATTTGCTGTCATATTTCTCAAAAGAGACTAGAATGAAAAGTGATTTCTCAGGTCCAGTTTAGTGCACATGGTTTTGTTTGACTTCACTTCATGAGCTCTATTACTGGAAATCCTGTGTGTTGAGTATCTTTGGTTTTCAGTGACAGGTTTCACCAGACTACCCCTTCATGTCCCAGGGTTTTAGAGCACTCATCTGCATCTTTTCTTAGATGAGCAGTCTGATGTAAGGAAGATGGACTCTTCCCTCTGGGTTGTTCTTTCCTAACTAATGATGTTTCAGCACAATTTTTGCAAAACAGGAATTATCTTGGCAGAACCATAGATAAAAGCTGAGTGGGAAAACAGATGAGGGCACTGAAACATTTGCACACAATGGATTTATCTGCACAGAGTTCATTGTTATGTGGGATCATCTGCCAGATAGCATGTCAGTGTGATTAAGCTGAAGTCAGTTGTTTATTTAATGTGCTACAGACAATATTTCACCTGCTAAGACATTTATATTTGAGCCAACTGGGTGAGAGGTGCACTGGTAATGTGAATCTGGTCCCCTGCGTGCCAGCATGGCATGACCCAGGCACTGAGTTGCAAGTTCAATAAACTCAAACCTCTTTGCTGACTGTGTACACAAATTTATTCTCTATGCCACACGGAGGTTAAAGACTTTTACTAAACATGAATGTGAAGGGAGAAAGAAACTGATGGAAAGCTGAGAATGTTGATAACTTACATTTTCATGTTGGCTAAGTGTAATTAAATTGGTTTTATTCAAAATTAATATCATTTAATAATCATGTTTATTATTTTTATATTAACATTCAGGTGAAAATTATTTAGTCTCACCACAGACTTACTTAATTAGGTTCAAATGCACAGTCGTGGATAATTACACAGAGGGAAACAGGCAATCTAGAACCAACTCAGAAAACTAGCAATAATGGCATTCAGTAGCTCCAAATGCAGGGTGCTGTACTTTGGCCACAACAACCCCATGCAGAGATACAGGCTGGGGTCAGAGTGGCTGGAGAGCAGCCAGACAGAGAGGGATCTGGGGGTGATGATTGATACCCGCCTGAACATGAGCCATCAGTGTGCCCAGGTGGCCAAGAGAGCCAATGGCATCCTGGCCTGCACCAGGAATGGTGTGGCCAGCAGGAGCAGGGAGGTCATTCTGCCCCTGTACTCTGCACTGGTTAGACCACACCTTGAGTACTGTGTTCAGTTCTGGGCCCCCCAGTTTAGAAGGGACATTGAGATGCTTGAGCGTATCCAGAGAAGGGCAACGAGGCTGGTGAGAGGCCTGGAGCACAGCCCTACGAGGAGAGGCTGAGGGAGCTGGGATTGTTTAGCCTGGAGAAGAGGAGGCTCAGGGGAGACCTTATTGCCGTCTACAACTACCTGAGGGGTGGTTGTAGCCAGGAGGAGGTTGCTGTCTTCTCTCAGGTGGCCAGCGCCAGAACGAGAGGGCACAGCCTCAGGCTGCGCCGGGGGAAGTTTAGGCTTGAGGTGAGGAGAAAGTTCTTCACTGAGAGAGTCATTGGCTACTGGAATGGGCTGCCCAGGGAGGTGGTGGAGTCGCCGTCCCTGGAGCTGTTCAAGGCAAGGTTGGACGTGGCACTTGGTGCCATGGTCTAGCCTTGAGCTCTGTGGTAACAGGTGGGACTTGATGATCTGTAAGGTCTCTTCCAACCTTGGTGATACTGTGAGACTGTGATACTGTTGAACTGGAGATTCTTGTGGTTGATATGCATCTTGCCCACTAGGGGAACTCGAGAGACTCCTCTCTGCTGAAGGCAAAATTCACTTAGCTTAATTACAAAGAGGCTTTTGAATGTTTACTCACAAAAATGTACCTCGATTCTCGGGGCTGAATTATAATTTCAGACAGTACCCAGAACACATGAAGGCATTTATGTTGGTGAGCTGGTACAGAACAAGAGGACACAGTCTCAAGTTGTGCCAGGGGAGGTATAGGCTGGATGTTAGGAGGAAGTTCTTGACAGTGAGAGTGATTTGTCATTGGAATGGGCTGCCCAGGGAGGTGGTGGAGTCACTGTCCCTAAAGGTGTTCAAGAAAAGATGGGATGAGGCACTTAGTGCCATAGTCTGGTTGATTGGCCGGGGCTGGGTGCCAGGTTGGCCTGGATGATCTTGGAGGTCTCTTCCAACCTGGTTGATTCTGTGAATCTTCTTGGAACAGTGTCCTTTTCCAGGTCTCCTGGACTTCTTAAACTCCAGACTTGGCATGATGTCTTGCAAATGTGCAGTCGGGCACAATGTCATGCTGGTGGCTAATTCTTGCCTATCACGTGAAGGCACTTGAATCCTGTCCCTGATAAACTGAGGCATGGCTGTTCCAAGTGGACACAGCAAAGCTGGTTTGATGCTTAGCAAGCAGAGCACAGTGGTGCAGAGCAGAATAAGGCAGTGCACGAGCAAGGCAAGCACGAGCAGGGTACAATGGCAAAGCACAGCAGAGGACATTGTTTTTTACCTCACTCCTGTAGTTATCAATTGCCTGAGTCTATGGCCTCTTGGCCACAAAGCCTAGCGAATCAGAATGGCAGTTTGCCAAACTTGACCATTTAAGATGAGGCTAAGGCTTGCTTTTACACTTACTGGGGGAAACACAATCAAGTGCACAAACAGGTGTGGGTCCCTGTTTACCATTATGAAGAGAGAGGTTGTGGAGTCTCCTTCTCTGGAGACTTTAAAGGCCTGTCTAGAAGTGTTCCTTTGTGTTCTGTGCTAGATTGTGTGGTCCTGCTCTGGCAGCGGGGTTGGACTCGATGATCTCCTTGGGTCCTTTCCAACCCCTAATATCCTGTGATCCTGTGAAGGAGACTTGGTGGTACCAGGCCTTTGTCTTCCTGCCCTGCTCCCCACTCACAGAGGGGAGGAGAACTGAGCAGGGGATGTGTCTGGACAAGCCAGAAAGTGCACTGGGCTTATATTGGCCGTCCACCACACTAAGGTCCCCCATCATCACTGCTTTTTTTCCGTCTTTGCAGCCTCTCAGTACTGTCACACTTCCTGCTCTTGCTGTGTACTTCCAATCTCTGTACTTCCATGCATCTGTATGCCAGGGTCATCAATTCTGTCTCTGGGCACTAGGTCCTTAATGCTTCTCTGCCATTGTTATTTCTTTCATGTGCATCTTTCAGGTCACCAGAAGTATAAACTAGGTAGGGAGAATGGAAAGATTATTTTTACAGGAGTTGCAGGTGGCTGACACCATCGGGCCTGCAGATAGCTGCCTGCTTTCCTAGTTAGATACCATGGCAATATATTTCCCCATATTTACCTTTTGTGCCCTATGGTGATCATACAATTTTAGCTTGACTTCCTACATGTGAAGGCCATACCTAGGTCAAAACCCCTATCTAGTCATTCAGAACAGTTTTAGGTAATGAATCCAGGATATTGTAGTAAGTACTTCTAACCAGTGTCTCTGTTTTTCTTCTCTGCAGTATAATCTCTTCATGTCAGAAAAAAAGCAGTTTAATAACCCAAAAGAGCCAGAAGCTGTCACGTTTGAGACTCCCTTTGGCAAGTTTGGCATTTTCACTTGCTTTGACATCCTTTTCCATGAGCCTGCTGTGGTCCTGGTGAGCAAGTTGCAGGTGGACACTGTGCTCTTCCCAACAGCTTGGATGAATGTCCTGCCATTTCTGACTGCAGTTGAGTTTCACTCTGCCTGGGCTATGGGCATGGGTGTCAACCTCTTGGCTGCCAATACACACAACACCAACTTGTCTATGACAGGTAATCAATTCTCACTCTAAAAAATATTTATAACCATGAATCCTCTTCTCCCTCTTCCACAAGGTAATTTTGGCTTGAATGTGAAGAACCTGCTCAGCAAATTCTAAACCTGACAAATCCTGTCTCTGCTTGTGCCATATAATGCACAGCAAAAAGTGAGATGTTTTCTTCACCTCAGCTTTCTAGGATTTTCCTTTCTTTCTTATAGTACCTCTCAACAGTCAGTAAGTTACTACCTCTTCTATCTGAGGAGAAACTTCTGAAACTCTCTTCTCCTCTCCACCTCTAAGTCTGGCCATACTGTACATACACTTGTGAGCCACATACTGTCATGCAGGCAGGGAATTAACGTGGCCCAGCCAGGAAATACGAAAAATAGAATTATTTCCCTGGAGCCCCCAAAACTATATACAAAATTAGTTTAGTTTATTAGCAGACTCAGTTTGATAGGGAATATCTTCCAAAAAGGATATCATAGATAAATTTAGATATGTAAGAAGTCAGGAAATGGAAAAGGCTAAGCTGTAAACACAGCTTTACCCCACTATCAGGCTGAGCAGAAGATTAAGGGAAAAGCTCACTCACAGATGTGAGGTGGGCACTCAGCAATGATCTCTTGCTGAATTCCTCTGCAGGAGCAGACTGCAGGCAATGTCCAATAATAGAGATCCACGCCACGGAAGTCTGAGATGAGTCACAGAGCCGCCAAACTTGGAAATGTCTCAACCACTTCTTCCCGAGTGGGGTGGTTGTGGGATGATGCTGCCCTCATGACGGCAGGGGAGAGGCAAAAACTGCTAGGGTCCCCAGGCCGGGAGGCAGCCAGGAAGTTGGCCACTGATAGGGTCTGAGAGAGGGTGGTCCAGGTGCTGCCAGTTCTCTCTCTCAAAGGACCCCAGGCTTGCTAAGTCTGCCGGTTTGCACAAAGGGTGCAAAACAGTGAGGCGAAGCATCCAAAAGCAGGGACGGGATGAAAGTCAAGAGCCGTACAAAAGGTAGGAGCCGTCCGGAAGTGGGGACGGTGCAGCCAGGAGCCTGTCCAGCTGGGCACTCTGTTAAGCCTTTCAAGGAGGGAGCTCTCAAGACGAGAACCCCAGGGTGGGAACCCTTGCTCTATTTATCCCTTTTCCTAGACAAAGGGTCCATTTCCCATTTATACTGAGTGCGAAAGCACAGCCAATCCCCAGCCCCATTTCAGTGCGGGCTTCTACACGGTCAGCCCACGTGCAGTAAGGCTCTTTTTGCTGCCCCCCTTCAAACTTGCAGGGTCGGGGGGGGAACAGGTCTTTGTGCCTTTCTTCTCCCACAGAGTGAGGGGGGAAGGAGAGGAATTTGGGGTATCCAGAACACACACATGGCTCTGTTTATTCTGGCCAAATGGAAGGCATATTTGTAGTTGCAGTTAACATAGTTGTGGAAAGGTGTTAAATACAAATTGTCAGGCCTGTTGCAGTAGCACTGCTAACAGCCTGCATTTTCTTCTGAAAATGTAGCATTGCTTTTCTGGAGTTTATTTTATGGGGTTGTTTGAGCTGGACTAGTATCTTCACTGAGCTGTGAAACCACAGCGATGGCTTGGGGCTGCTCATTTGAAATGCCTGACAGGCTACTACTGCTTGTCTATTTTATGTGGCTTTTCAGCAATGATGGGTATGACAGATGTTGTTTGATTTCTCTTGTCACTTGGCACCACTCAGGTGTGAATTCCCCACGTGGAGAGGAGTTCTCTGGTAGTGTAAGTGGGGATAGATGGCTGCTAATTCCTTCTGTGATCACCAGGACAGGCCTATGATGTTCACCTGTGCTGTCTTTTGTATTGTCTCAGTCATATATGGTCCTTTTACATCAGTTACCTGAGAATGAAGAAATTCTCAAGCAGGAGTGTTGCATACAATTGAAAAGAGGACTATGGAGGCCATAAACAAAACCATAAATGTAGCATCCTCAGTCTCTGACTACACTGAGCAGACTTCATTCAGAGAAATGCTGTTCTTTGGCAAAGCATGAGCTCATTGTGCTGAACTGCTAATGGTCACCTTAGGTGGGACCAAAATTTTTGTTATATAATAGTGGATAAGCCATCAGGAGGGACAATTAAAAGACCAATATGAAAATTTTTACTCTTTTTTAATCTGACCATTTTGCTTTCCTCAGGGAGTGGTATTTATGCACCAGATGGAGCCAGAGCATACTCCTACAATATGAAAACTGAGGATGGTCACCTCCTCTTTGCTGAACTAGATTCACAGCCTCGCCTTTCTGCTGCCTCCTCACCTGATGTCAAGTGGAGCTTGCATGCTTTGAGTGTTGAAAGACTGCCACTCGCTGACCACGGTTTTAGAGGACTCATCTTTCATGACGAGTTCACTCTCACTGAGATCACTGAGCCCGAGGGAAGTCTCACTATTTGCCAGAAAGACCTTTGCTGTCATTTGAGCTACAAGATGGCAGAGAAAAGAGAAGATGAAGTTTATGTGCTGGGTGCTTTCGATGGGCTTCATGTTGTTGAAGGACAATACTATTTGCAGGTAATGACTGTTGGGAGGGGAAGCACTTATTTTAGGAAGCTTCTCTACAGGAGAAACCTTCAGCTCTGTAGGGGGAAGAGACAGTGACTTTCTTCTGTGATGGAGTCCTGGTGTCATATTTGGTAGCAACAGGAAGTAGTGGCTAAAACATGCAAGACTGCTTACTTTTAAGTCTAACAAAAGCAGTGGAGGTCACTAAGCCTCTTAAATTCCTCACTGATTTTTTTTTAGGTGTGCCATAATGGCTAAATTTAGGTCCTCTCTTTGTGACTGTCTGAATTAAGTGTTCTGCATCTAATCTTCATCAAATGGTGTTAAAAAATCATATCTATCTTTATTAAGTACAGGGGTAATTTAAAGTCAGAGATGTTAATTTTTTGTCATTTGCTCAAATGGCATGTGACTTCCAGTGGAAATGTCCACTCCTCCTCTCTTTTAATCAAACAGAAAGGGAATGAGTTACATCTTAAAACCTTCTTTACCTTCATAATTAGGTTATTGTGCCTGTAGATTATTCTTCAGTTACTTCTGACAGTCAATATGGCATTTGCATAACAGCTGCTAGAGAGTATGGGGAAGAGGTCTTAATTCAGCTAATACATTTAAAGAAGATAGCTTGAATAATTTCAGTGGTTGTGGAAGCTGCCAGATAGTCTCTACCAGAGCTGAATTTCCTAGAGAAGACAGAAATTTTCACTTTCCCTCCCCTCACTATTTTTTTTCATTCCCTCAGAGCTTTATTCTTTATTTCTCTGCTGTTTTCATTTCATCACAAAACCGTATTTGCTGATGAATAATACTGGTGATGTTTGCAGACACACCCCAGGCTTGCTCCAATATCAGACACCAACAGAAGCACCCAACAACCAGCCATCAGCAAAACCAGCCAGCATCCTTTGAGTCTTCACAGAACTGTTTATATTCCTTTGTGATGTCCACATTTATCACTGCCATTCCTACTTTCCTCTGTGTGCTGCAACTAGTACCAAAACTGCAACAGAGGGTACCAACTTCATCACCTTGAAGTACCAAATTCCTATTTCCCGTGGACTACTAAGCCATCTAATGGATTGTCATTAGCAATGTACTAACACAAGTAAGAAGACCTATGTGTACAGCTGCACAATGTACCCATGAGGAGGGCTTTTAAAATTTGCCTAAAATTTCTGTTCACAAACTTATTTTACTAAGATGTGGGGAAGAAACCTTCAAAGAAGAGAACTGGCAATTGGAAGAATCAGTGGAAGTGGCAGGGTTTGGTTTCAGGAGTGAAGTAAGGTGCTGTGACAGCATTTAACATCAAACAGGTTGTTTCGAACTGCTAAAGCAATGAAGATCTGACATACCCCCAGCTGGATCAAGGGATGAAAAAGTAAACTACAACTGAAAAGAAGGTGCTTAAAGATTATGAAGCAGTCCCTGAGATGGTCACCTATTCCAACACATGCTGGCTTTGATGACACCAAGCTTTCCTACCAAGTGTTTTCACCTTGCTAAATACACTGTTCTTTTCCCCTCCCCACAGATCTGTACACTCCTCAAGTGCAAGAGCACCGACCTGAACACGTGTGGGCAGCCAGTGGAGACAGCTCAGACAGAGTTTGAGATGTTCTCCCTCAGTGGCACTTTTGGTACCAATTATGTCTTTCCAGAAGTCTTGTACAGTGGAGTGCAGCTGGCACCTGGGGAGTTTGAGGTAATGGGGCACGCTGGAGCTGTGCCATCCTGGGTTCTCTGTGGAATGGTATTGAAATGGTATCCTTACGAGGAGAGCCTGAGGGAGCTGGGGCTCTTTAGTTTGGAGGAGACTCAAGGGTGACCTCGTGAATGTTCATGAATATGTAAAGTGAGTGCCAAGAGGGTGGAGCCAGGCTCTGCTGGGTGATGCCCAGTTACAGCACAAGGGACAATGGGTGAAAGTTGAGGCGCAGGAAGTTCCATGGAAACATGAAGAAAAGATTTTGCCCTGTGAGGGTGACAAAACCCTGGAACAGGCTGCCCAGGAGTGTTGTGGAGTCTCCCTCTCTGGAGATATTCAAGACCTGCATGAATGCATTCCTGTGTGATCTGGTCTAGGTGATCCTGTTCAGGCAGGGGTTTGGACTGGATGATCTTTTGAGGTCCCTTCCAACCCTTAACATTCTGTGATTCTGTATGAAATAAACTGTCTCAAAACAGCCAAAGTGAAGTTGCTCATAGTGAATAATTAGGTGGATGAAATGCCTTTTAATGAAGTGATTAGTAAGAGATGTGGTCTGACATGCCACCTTCCTGTTTTGTCACGTCTTTCTGAGCTGTTAGCATGTCCATGTGGGTACTCTAATTATGTCCTCTCACTGTTTTCAATCAGGTGTTGAACGATGGGCGCTTGATAAGCAAGACCAGACCAACAAAACCAGTCATCACTGTGACACTTTTTGGACGATGGTATGAAAAGGATCATCTCGAAACCAACCCCACAGCCGCCATAGCAGTACCATGACTGAAGCTGTACACTGTTACTCTCATGTCTAAATGAGATGCAGCATCCTCTACTGTAACAGTCCCAATTAGCTTTCTTATTTAGAATTGCTCAAACTTGTCAGTGTTGTTTGTTTAGTGATTATGCAGCCACAGTATTTTATTGCTACCACTTACTGGGAAATCTCTGTTCTGTGCCGTAGGATTACTAATCTTTTATTAGTGCAAAATGGCAGTTGTGTTTCTCTCTCTCAGAGAAGCTGTGTTGTGAGCCAGAGGATACATTCTTACTAAAATATCATTGCATATTTTGTAATTGCAGATAATTATGTGACTAGTAAATAAAAGCAGTGAGAGCTGTTTTATGGCACCATTATGTAAAGAAGCCTCAACAGTGCTTTGTCTCAGATGTGCTACTTACACATTTTTTTTCCTCCTGTTTGTGTTGCTTTGGCTTTATTGCCCTTATGCCATTGGTGCATGTTGAGTGGCCCATGGCAGCACAGAATAGGCCATCATGGGAGCTAAGGGCTCCAATCAAGGAGCCAAACGTGTGTGAAACAATTGCGGCTTCTTGGTCAGAACTCACAGTGAATCATTGTTTCTTTGAAATCGCTGTTGAAAGTGACTTGGAATTGAAACCTCAAAGTATTCTGCTTGCCAGTTCTGAACAACAGCTTGTTGACACCTGCTGGCTGATGCTATTCAGTGCTCCAACTGTTTCAACCCGCTGAGGGGTCATCAAGTGACCTGGTATAGTATTGCAGCTCCTCCCTCCCATCTTCTTTCTTTCTTTCTGGTTCAATAAAACAACATTTGTGAAAGAATCCTTGTCCTTTGCTCCCTTGTGACAGCACTGGATGGTATTGCCCTGCAGGTGAATTTGCTGTATGGATTAGGGTGTTTAGATGTCTACTTAAGGTCAGCTACTCCTGCTGAGAAGGCACTGTTCACATCTTTGCTTCCTCTTCTCACTCCATGACCTGTGCTTTGTTGCTACTGCAGGACCCTAATGGCATTTCAGCATATCTGTGTAAAGACATGCATATTCTGTGACTGTCTCTTGCAAAAGTTCACTAGACAACTAGTCTAGTCTAATTTACCCTTCCTTTTCATAGAATCTTAGAATCAAGCAGATTGGAAGAGACCTCCAAGATCATCCAGTTCAACCTGTTACCCAGCCCTAGCCAATCAACTAGACCATGGCACTAAGTGCATCACCCAGTCTTTTCTTGAACACCTCCAGAGACAGTGACGCCACCACTTCCCTGGGCAGCCCATTCCAATGGCAAATTGCTCTCTCTCTCAAGAACTTCCTCCTAATATCCAGCCTGGACCTCTCCTGGCACAACTTGAGAGCATTCCCTTGTTCTGTTGCTGTTTGCCTAGGAGAAGAGACCAACCCTCACCTGGCTACAACCTCCCTTCAGGTAGTTGTAGACAGCAATGAGGTAGCCACCCTGGTACCACTCATGGTCTCAGTATGGTTCTGTCAAGGTCCACAGTCTGAGGTTCTTCTGTTAGCTGGTGAGATGGTGCTCCAAACTCCAGCACTGATTGTAACTGCTGTGCACCACATGATGTTTTCTGTTTTCAGGTGTAAATAGCCACTCACATGTTCATAACTTAGTGTCGTGTCCAACACGGGAACAAGTTCATCAAAGGCCTCCCAATGTACTCTGACTCATGGAAGATCAGCATCATTGCTGCTACCTTCTTCACTGTTGGAGTCAGTTACTGTCAGTTACAGACTGATCTCAATGTGTTATGCCATTACCCAGTGTGATCCTCTTCCCATGAGCAGAAACTCAGTGTAGGCACTGTACTTGTCCCCCAGGAATGTAGCAGGTGATACTGCAACTCTCTCCCTGGGCAGGGATCTAGATTTAAGGGAGACTATGACGTGAGAAGGTCTGATTATGGAATGTGAAAGGGAGGATGTGGCTGGTTTCAGAGCTGAGAGGCAGCTCCTTCAGATTCACTGCTGATACCAGTGAATATATCTGTAAGTACTAAATGATTCCTGAGCTCAGGATTTGGTTCAAGGCCATTGTGGTTTCATTTAGGTATATTTGCACGTTGAGTATTTTCTTACAGAAGACTGGCGTCAGCCATCATGGCACTAAATTCTTTTGGCTAGAAGATTGCATAACATTTATTGTTGTGAAACATGCTATTGTGTGGAGTGAGTCAAGCATGCAGAAGGTAACCTAATCTACTATTACCCACATACCATCTCAGTCTGTATAAAGACAAGGCTGCCTGTAACCACCGATACCAACAAACAGCTCTTTGAGGGAAGCGCAGCGAGGAAGTGTTCATTACCTGGCAGCTAACTCGGAAGCAAAGAAGGTAAGAGGCTTGGGCAACCAGATAGAAGTGGCTTTTGTTCATGTGCAGCTTTGGCTTCAAGATTTCTGATGGAGTGATCTGTAGATGTAAGAAGGCAGGTTATGATAGGCAACATTTAGAAGCTGTGGCTCCCACAGTTGTGACTCTCTTGGGTTTTCCAACAGACATCTTTGAGGACCAGAGACCTTCAAGAGCTTAAGTCAGTGAGCAGTGTGTTGATTAGATTGCCCAGACAAACGGCCTGCCAGGCTTCCCCCCGATATGGAGCAGCCACTAAAGGTCCTGCAGCTCTGAGTTGGTGCTCTGCTGAGCTGGGGTGTCACAAGCAGTGCCAGTATGGCAGCAGCAAGCTTGGGGACAGCCACCTGGTGCTGCAGCTCTGCCTGTGCCCTCTCATTTGTCCAGGAATGTGTCTGTGCTGGTCTTCGCTGAGATTGCCCAAATTCAGGCTTGTTTTCTTGCTGTGACCTGGACTTGCCTTGAGCTGCACTACTACAGTAATGCCATGCACAAATAGTAAATCTAGGAAGTGAGAGTTTCTTCAGCTGCAGCACAGCGATGACTTCTCTGCGACTTCTCTGCCAGTGGTGTAAGGCAGTATTGCTCAATGCTGGTGGCTCTGGTGCTTTTGATGTGAGTCTTTCTGGGCAGGGTGATGATTGCATTTCCTGGTGCCAGATTTCTGCCACCCTGGGGAATTCCCAGGATTTGTGCAAGATTTTGCCTTTTGAAGATCTTCATTTTCGCTTGTCCCTTGCTTCCTCTTGGGTGAGTTCCAGACAACAGACATTGGGCTTCCTAAAGCTCGTGCCTCGGCTGTGGTTTTGACACTGTCTGCTCTGAAGGCCTGTGTCCTGGACAGCTGTGTCACAACCTTCTATGAGCACTCTGAGATCTTGTCAGAGGATGCTGAAGTGCTGGTAATACTTGGAAATGCCCTGGTGCTGATGGACAAAAGCAAGACTTCTGGGTGAAACTACATAGCAAAGAGATGTTGGCAGGAAGGTTTCCTGCCTTGGTTTCCTGCTGAATGGTAGATGATTATCTAAGTTGTAGTCCTTTACCCACACAGATGTACCACAGGATCTAACAACAAGTTTAGTTTTCTGAAGCACATGAAACTACAGTAGTAATATGCTGTATGCAACATTTTCTTTCAATGGGTAAAAAACACCTCACCTGCTTGGTATGAGTGTTTTCTCATACAAAAAAATACCTTTTGCAACATAGAGTAGTAACAAAATTGTGTTGCTTAATTATTTCTCACAAAGCAAGCAAGTGTGCCAGCTGAGACAGAGAAAGACAACAGCACAGTTAAAGATTTAGTTCAGACTGCAGTATGAACCTGGGAGGGAGGACACTCTCAGAGTGCCTGCTGCAAGTTTAATAAGCCATTGCCCCAGGACAAGAGGCATGAGAGGACCACGTATCTCATAATCGTGCTGCAATCTGGGCATCAGGGGACCTGCCTTCAGCACTGGCAGAAGTCTTCACTGATGACAGCCACAGGCAGTAAGGTTTATATGGAACAGTGTGCCCTAAGTAGGGGGTGCTTGGGCTCACCTGAGATGGGGTTGGAAGCCTGGAGGGTGGTGTACAAATGGAATGTGCAAGTGCTCTCTTCATGGAGCCACATGTAAGATCAGCCTACCTTCTGAAATTCTCAACTTTTTGTTCACCTTTTGCTTAAAGCATTTCAGTTTGGAAACTGGTTGTTGGCAGGACTACACTGTACCCTTCAGATTACTTCATACAAGTTTATTTCCAGCCTTTCAGATTACTCAATAGAAGTTTATTGCCAAAGCAAACTCTTCAGAAGCAAACTCTTCAGTCTACTCCTCCACTTTCTATCTGGTTTATAGTCTCCGTGCCCAATCCAGGAGCTGCAAGACCCCAGCCATGTTCACCTCCCAGCTTCTCCTGCATGCTGCAGTGTTGGGACTCACAATCCTTCAGGCCCTTGCCTCCAATACCTTCATTGCAGCTGTCTATGAGCACGCAGTCATCCTGCCAGATGCCACTGACAAGCCTGTTTCTCCTGAAGAGGCTTTGGTCCTGATGAACAAAAACATGGATGTCTTGGAAGAGGCTGTCAAGGAAGCTGCCCAACAGGTAGAGGGTGTATTGTGAGCACTGTTAATTAGTGTTTTCTTCTGCTAATGACCTTGCTGGTTATCTGTAGTTGGATGAATTCTTCTAACGGACTCTGTTGTGTCAGGGTGCCCACATCATTGTGACTCCTGAGGATGGCATCTATGGCTGGCGTTTCAGCAGAGAAACCATCTACCCCTACCTGGAGGATATCCCTGACCCAGCAGTGGACTGGATTCCCTGCACTGACCCTACAAGGTGACTTTTTGTCTGCAGTGAGTTATGTGCTTTCAGTCTTGCCTGTCATGGAGTCACAGCTGCTTGCAGGAAATGCCTAAGAAATGCTAATTATTCTTTGTGTTATTCTCTGAAAAACCCAAAGTGCTGTAGAAATGGGATGCATTATAAAAAGCTCCTGGTTAAATAGTCATGGGAATATGCAAGGCACAAAGCCTTGAGACAGCCTGAATTTAAGAATTGGAAGGGAGGAAAATGAGGCCATTTTACCAGGCAGCATAAATGTTTGGAAACCATGTAAAACTGTCCCTGCAGGTGAACTGTGAGCATTGCCTGTAAGAGTAAGCAAGTTCATTATCAGGTTAGATTAGACACTGTGATTCACTGCTCAGCTTATGTGGCTGGGTGATTCCTGGAATCACATTTCACAAACTAATTTTTTATCTGGATCTGACAGAAGTGATGCTTAGAAATCCAGTCACTTGCACAGACTACTTCATTACACAGGGCTGCTCTGTGTAGCAGGGAACATCACAGAATCACAGAAACATTGTGGTTGGTAAAGCCCCTCAGGATCACCAAGTCCAACCATTAACCCTGTTCTACGAGGTGCACCCTAAACCATATCCACAAGCACCACATCCAAACAACTTTTAAACACATCCAGAGTTGGTGACTGTGATGGTTTGGGAGTTACCCACCCCCCTACACTTAAGAAGATCACCCAGAATAGACTCAGATGGCTGGAGGTTAAAGAATGAAGCTATACTTAGAGCTGAGCACAATGTACAAGCAGATATACACAAATATATACAGTTCTGTACTAATTAAAAGTAACACAGAAACACAATACCCCTCCCAGAAACAATCACAGTCCCCAGGAGGGCTCCCAAACCCCCTTCCCCCTCCCTCTTTCCCTCCCTTCAGAAATAACCAGATCAACCCACGGATATCTCACGTGATAAATCTGGAGTTCTGAGGTGAGATGTCAAAAAAAAGATGGCAAGGAGGTTAGAGGAAAAAGAGGTTAGGTGGATTAGAGAGTTAAAGGCAGAGTCAGCAACAGAGGGCAGACTGCCAGAAAGAAGGCACATCCTGAAGCGAGAGGTGAGCAGTGTGTGTGAAGTGTCCATCTTATCTACATTTTGCCTAGCTGCATTTCTCAGCAGAAGAATGAGTGACAGAGGTTACTGTTGGTTTGTTTTCTTTCTTCTCACAGCTAAAGATTTAATTTTTCTCAGTAAAATATTTCTGTTAGTCTCAAACCAGCACAGTGACTCAACCACCCCCCTGGGCAGCCCATTCCAATGCCTGACCAGTCTTGCTGGGAAATTTATTTCCTAATATCCAGTCTAAACCTTCCCAGTGGCAGCTTAAGGCCATTCCCTCTTGTTCTATCACTAATTACCTGTGAGAAGAGACCAGCAGCAGCCTCTCCACAACCTCCTTTCAGGTAGCTGTAGACAGTGATGAAGTTCATGTAAATGCTGTGGCCACTAAAGACTTAAACTGGAGCTGAAGTAATCTTTTGGAATCAGGGCTTAGGTATGCCTGGAAAGTCATTTTAGACTTATTCTAAGTCTGTCTATATGCTGATTTGTTGTCCTCTTGGTTCTCTAAAGCTGCCCATGTATTTCTATGTGTGTTAGCTGGGAATTATGTCACAGAATCACAGAATCACAGAATGGTT
>WAAF01000685.1:85457-119310 GCA_013400475.1 Tricholaema leucomelas | reverse complement strand
AGCCTGGCTCCATCCTCTTGGCTCTCACCCTCTATGTTTTTATCAATATGAATGAAGTCTCCCCTCAGGCTCCTTCTCTCCAAGCTGAAGAGCCCCAACTTCCTCAATCTCTCCTCCTAAGAGAGATGTTCCATTCCCTTAATCATCTTTGTGGTTCTGAACTGGACTCTCTCCAGTCGTTCTATGTCCTTCTTGAACTGGGGGGCCCAGAACTGGACATAGTACTCCAGATGTGGCCTCACCAGGGCAGAGTTGAGGGACAGGAGAACCCCTCTTGACCTACTAGCCACAGCACTTTTAATCCATCCCAGAATGGCACTACCCCTCCTGGCCACCAGCACACATTGCTGGCTCTTGGCCAACCTCCCACCCACTAGGACCCCCAGATCCTTTCCCCCTTCGCTGCCTTCCAACAGGTCAGTCCCCAACCTATACTAATCCTTGGGGTTGTTCTTTCCCAGGTGCATGTCTCTACACTTGCCCTTGTTGACTTTCATTCAATTTCTGTTCCCCCCAACCCTCCAACCTATCCAAGTGTGGTTGAATGGCAGCACAGCCTTCTGCTGTGGCAGCCACTCCACACAGTTTGGTGTCATCAGCAGACTTGCTGACAGTGCCCTCTGTCCTTCATTAATATATTGAACAGTGTGAAGGCACTGAGCCACTAAAGTTTCACCATATCACCTTCTCTCATGCTCTGCTGTCCTGGGAGCCACCAGCTGTTGTGGGGGAGAGAAGGAAGAAGAAAGGAAACAAACAGCAAACCCCACTCCCTACTGAAGATGCCAAGCTGCACGTGCAGAATATGAAGCACTTAGGAGCTCTACTTACTTCTGTCTAATGCAATCTATCTCAAAATGTGGTGACTCAAGAATTTCACCTTTTTAAAGATTAAAATCTTAGTAAAACAAAAGGATGAGCTTGACAAAAGCCCTGGGGTGTGCTTCTCTGCTTAACAGGCTGGGGCATGTATCCAAATTCTAATCAAAACACTAACAAGCTCATGTGCTGTCAAGAAGTATGATTTGCCCCTGACAGGGCATACTGCCAATTTTATCAGAGAAAATTGAAGCTCATTCTTACAACATCCATTAGAGCCTCTCTCCATCTGTTCTGTGCAAGGTCTAGAGTCATAGAATCACAGAATTGTCAGGGCTGGAAGGGACCTCAATGATCATCTCGTTCCAATACCCCTGCCATGGCCAGGGCCACCACACACTACATCAGCTGCTCAGAGCCACATTCACCCTGGTCTTAACGACTTCCAGGGATGAAGCTTCCACCACTTCCCTAATCAACCTGTTCCAGTGTTCCACCTGTTCCAGTGTTCAACCTGTTCCAACCTGTTCCACCTCATGGTGAAGAACTTTTTCCTAACATCCAGTCTGAATCACCTACTTCTAATTTTGCTCCATCCCCCCCAGTCCTATCACTACCTGACATCCTAAAAAGTCCCTCCCCAGCTTTATTGTAGCCCCATTCAGGTACTGGAAGGTCACAATAAACTTTTCTTGGAGCCTTCTCCTCTTCTCCAGACTGAACAGCCCCAACTCTCTCAGCCTGTCATCATAGAAGAGGTGCTCCAGCCCTCTGATCATCCTTGTGGCCCTTTTCTGGACATGCTCCAGCATGTCCATATCCTTCTTGAAATAGTGGCTCCAGAACTGGATGCAGTGCTTCAGGTGGGGTCTGAGTAAAGTGAGGTAGAGGGGGAGAATCACCTCCCTCGATCTGCTGGCCACACTTCTCCTGATGCAGCCCAGACTCTGGGTGGCTCTCTGGGCTGCAAGTGCACACTGCTGGCTCACATTGAGCTTCTCATCCACTAAGACCCCAAAGGCCTCTTCCTCAGGGCTGCTCTCCAGCCTGTCACTGCCCAGCCTACGTCAGTGCCTGGGATTGCCCCAACCCAGATACAGACTCTGCACTTGGTCTTGTTGAACCTCATGAGGTTGGCTTGTGTCCACCTCTCCAGCCTGGCCAGGTCCCTCTGGATGGATCCCTGTCCTCCAGCCTGTCTGCTGCACCACACAGCTTGGTGTCAGCAGACTTGCTGAGGCTGCACTCAGTGTCTCTGTCCATGGCACTGATGAAGAAGTGAAATAAGACTTGTTCCAGTATTGATCCTTGAGGGGCTCCACTTGTCATTGGCCTCCACTTGGACATGGACCCACTGACAGCCACTAAAAGAGTGTGAGCTTTCCCAGTCAGTGCCCCATAACGGTAAATAACAGCTTCCAAGCTCTCTGTTGTCCCCTCCTTCAAAATAAAGTCCTTGTTCTGGAGAAATCATTGCTGGTAAGTCACTAACCTTCACAAAACTTTCTTGTTTCAGTGTCCAGCAGGGAGAAGCAAAAAAATATGTGCCTAATATTGCCATGAGGATAAAGCAACTTGATGCTACATCTCACCTCAGGCAGTGAAGTTTGACAGCATTTAAAAGATTTAAAACCTCCCCTAATTAGGGGCAAATTAATGCCAGGGATGGAGATGAAAGTTATCACACAGACAGTAGGAAGAGCATTGATCCAAGGACAGAAGGGGAAGTTTGCAGGAATGAGGGTGTGGTAGTTTGAGGGTGTCCCAGTCTGGGGCTCTCCTCTATTAAAGCTGCTGGTGGAGTTTAGCTCTAACTCTATTTGTGGGTATGAATAAAAGCTATAATGGGAATAAAAATAAAGGCCATAAGAGGTATAAATAAAAGCTACTCTGTCTCTGAATTGTTAGTCTGATATTGCCATGAGAATAAGGTGACTCCAGGCAGTGAGATTTAACAGCATTTAACAGCTTTAAAACCTCCCATAATTAGAGTGTCTGCAAAATAAAGGCAGTGCTAGAGATGAAAGCTGTAGTACAGGCAGTAGGAAGAGCATTGTTGGAATGATCCATGGAAAGAAGTGGAGAAGTTTTCAGGAAAAGGAGCTTTCCTGTATTCAAGATGCTGGTGGAGTTCATCTCTGGCTTTATTAATGGGTATAAATAAAAGCTGTAATAGAATCATAGAATTGGCCAGGTTGGAAGAGACCTTCAAGATCATCCAGTCCAACCTAGCACCCAGCCCTGTCCAATCAACTAAGTGCCTCATCCAGTCTTTCAGATACACCTACATGAATTCCAGACATCCCTTAGTCTCTCCCCATCATGTAAACCAAGCTACAACTAAGTCTTTATTCCTGCCAAACTTAATTTCCACAAATCAAACCCCAAAACATGCCTCATCCAGGCTTTTCTTCAACACCTCCAGGGACAGTGACTCCACCACCTCCCTGGGCAGCCCATTCCAATGCCAATCACTCTCTCTGCCAATAACTTCCTCCTAACATCCAGCCTAGAGAGCTTATCTGTCTTCATTTTCAGTGCAAAGCTCGCTACTTTAGGGCTCCTGGAAGCTCACAGTTTAGGAAGCTGCCCAAGTTGATTATCTAAAGAGAAATGGCTTGTTTTGCATGGAAAGCCAGAAGCTTTCTTTTTACTCTTCAGGCCCCCTCAAAGATAACAAGACAAAATGTTAAACAGGTGTCTGAGCTCTAATTTAAATTCCCAGAGACTCTAATAAATTTGATTTAACAATAACTTAAAAGGGTATCAGAGGTAGGGAGGTTACAAAGGTGTAGGGAAGAGGAAATATCAAGTACAAAAGGTATAAATACAACCATAGTGATGGTGGTGGCTTTGTCTGCCTGGTGGGTGATGGCCATGTGGTAAACGGCTGGCAATGTTTGCAGAGAGCTGCAGGGAGGCAGAGAGCTGCAGAGTGGTCCAGAGAGGGAGTGAAGCAGGAAGTCCCCCTCCTTTTATGGGACAGGAAGGGGGGAGTGGGCTAACCATCACCTGGTGGTGTTCAGACCCACCCCTGGAGAGGGGTCAGGACCACCTGAGGTCAAGTGTTGAGTTCAGGGTTACTCCTCCTGGAGTGTTAACCCTATACAATAGGAAAAGACCACATCAGAAAGCCCAGGCTGAGGGTTTTGGGTTTTTTTTTTTTAACTCATTTTGCTACAGAATCTAATTTCACCTACCTGAAGTTTTGCATTTAAAAAACAAACAAACAAGCAAACAAACAAAAAAAGTGGACTTTTAATGCCACAAGCTAAATAAATAATGGGAAATCAAGAAGCAAGGGAATAAAATATTGCTTTAAAACTGGAACTTACCAGTTCATACACTGGGAAAAGAAAACAAAACTCTTCTTTTTTTTTGCAGATCTGGGGATGCTACAACATAGCACAAAAATCACAGTATGGTAGGAGTTAGAAGGGAAGCTCCAGAGATTATCCTCTGCTAAAGCAGATTCACCTAGATCAAGTTACACAGGATCATGTCCAGGCAGGTTTTGAAAGTCTTAAGGGAAGGAAGATTTGCAACAGGCTGGGCAGTCTGTCCAGTGATCCGTAGCCCTCACAGCTTTTCCTTGTGTTTACGTTCTTCACCATGAGGGTGGTGAGACACTGCCCAGGGAGGTGGTGGAAGCCTCATTCCTGGATGTTTTTAAGGATCGAGTTGTGCAGAAGGAAGTTTAGGCTGAGTGTTAGGAGGAAGTTCTTGCCAGAGAGAGTGATTGGCATTGGAATGGGCTGCCCAGGGAGGTGGTGGAGTCACCGTCCCTGCCTGGAGGTGTTCAAGAAAAGCCTGGATGAATGCCACGGTTTAGTTGATTGAACAGGGCTGGGTGCTAGGTTGGAGTGGATGAGCTTGGAGGTCTCTTCCGACCTGCTTGAGTCTATGATTCTAAGGCTAGGCTGAATGGGGCTCCAAGCAACCTGATCTAGTGTGAGGTGTCCTTGCCCATGGCAGGGGGGTTAGAATTAGATGATCCTTTGTGGTGCCTTCCAACTCTGACAAATCTATGATTCTATGAAATCTCCTGTGTTAGAACAGTTTGTACCTGTACCCCTTGTCCTACCACTGGGCACCACTGAGAAGAGCTCAGCTCTGTACTCATGACCTCCACACTTTAGATATTTATCAGCATTTGTAAGATGCCAGTCTTCTCTTTTCCAGGCTAAAGACTCCAAGGTCTTCCAGCCTCTCCTTGTCAGAGAGATGCTCAATTCTCTTGTCATCCCTGTGACCTCTCTCTCCATGTGATGGTTTGGGAGTTACCTGCCCCCCCCACACTTAAGAAAATCACCCAGACTAGACTCAGCCAAGCTGGAAATGGGAATGAAGCTTTATATTTACAGCTTAGCACAATATACAAGCAGACATTTACAATATCTACAGCTATAGACAGAAATACACAAGTTAAAAAGTAATACAGAAACACAACAGCCCTCCCAGAAACCAGAGTCCCCAAGAGGGGCTCCCAACCACTCTACCACCTTCACCTCACCCCTCTACCTTACCCCAGACTTTGCCTTATGTTCAAGATGAGTTTGGAGGATCAGCCAGGGGGGTTAGGAAGCAGAAGGATTAGTTAGGCAGCAAGTTAGAGAGAGAAGCACAGGCAGCCTAGAGCCCAAGAGCAACTCTGTTATCTGTAGTTGTGTTCTTGTTCTTATACATCCAAGCAAGTCCATGAGTGAAGTAGCCATCACCATTGCTTCCTTTTCACAGCCTATAATTGATTCTTCTCACCAAAACATTCTAGCTAGGCTCAAATTAGCACACTCCAGCAGTTCCTTGTCTCTTGGCAGGGAACTCATCTGCAGCAGCCTGGTAGCAAAGACAGAAGGAAGGACTAGCAACAGTCAGCACTTTTACATGGTGCTTTTGCATCTTGAGCAAATTCTGTCTTGAACAATTTTTGGGCTAAGTTTCTCAAGCTTAAAGTGCTCCATTGTTGGCTTTTTGTTTTGCTTTGCTGTGCTTTGCTTTATTTTGTTTGGGTTTAGGTTTGGTTTGGTTTTCCCTGCATCTTTGTGGTTTGGCTTGGTTTGGTTTCCCCTGCTTCTTTGGATTTTAGGTTGGTTTAGGTTTGGTTTGGTTTTCCCTGCATCTTTGAGGTTTGGTTTGGTTTAGGTTTGGTTTGATTTTCCCTGCATCTTTGAGGTTTGGTTTGGTTTAGGTTTGGTTTGATTTTCCCTGCATCTTTGAGGTTTGGTTTGGTTTAGGTTTGGTTTGGTTTTCCCTGCATCTTTGGGTTTTAGGTTGGTTTTGGTTTGGTTTGGTTTTCCCTGCATCTTTGAGGTTTGGTTTGGTTTTGGTTTAGGTTTGGTTTGGTTTGGTTTGGTTTTCCCTGCATCTTTGTGGTTTGGTTTGGTTTTCCCTGCTTCTTTGAGTTTTGGGTTGCTTTGGTTTTCCTTGCTTCTTTGAGGTTTAGTTTGGTTTGGTTTTCCTTGCATCTTTGAGGTTTAGTTTGGTTTGGTTTTCCCTGCATCTTTGAGGTTTTGTTTCGTTTGGTTTCGTTGTCGCTGTACCTTTGAGGTTTGGTTTGGTTTGGTTTTCCCTGCATTTTGAGGCACGGTCCTCAGGGATGCTTAATGCTCCTCTGCCAACTACGCTCCGGAGCAGCCCGGCGGAGCCGGTTCTTCCACCCGCATCCCCGGAAGGTGGCGCCGGTGGCCCTCGACTGCAGCGGGCCCCGCACCGGCGGCCAGCGGCTGCAGCGGACCCCGCATCGGCGGGGTCACCGTGAAGTCCGCTTTTCCCTTGGGCCGAGAAACCTGAGGGCACAGAGGCTCGCAAACCCAGCTAGCGAGAGCCGGCGACACCACTGCTGTCTCCTGGGCAGCGCTGCTCACTGGAGCTAAATCGCTGCAGGCTTGCTGGGGGCGCTGGGGCCATCGTCTGCCACACACGGGGTGGCAGGACTCGTAAAGCAAACGAATTAATAACACTAGGAGCTGTGTCTCAATATCCAATATCTGAAAGCTTCACATTTCTACAGAAATTCTTACATGCCTTTAGCCCCAGGCTTAGCTGCTCACACATTATCTCGGACCACTGCTTTTCCCCAGAGCAGAATCTGACCACACTGCTGTTAGGCTGATTCTTTCTCCCTGAACTGGACCCTTAAATCTGGCTTATGTGTGCTCTACCTTCTAAAAACTCATTTGGCACCTTCCTGCCTTTTCCTAAGCAGAGTCTGAAGAGGATTTTCCTCCTCCCTCCCTATTCCTGCATTCCCCCAGACCTTTCCGACACCCAATTCCAGCGAAATGAGCTGTGTGCTGCCTGCTGTGGTATTCATGCTTGGCCAGTCTCTCTCCAAGGGGTCTGAAGCCACTTCTCACTACCCTTTCCTGCATCCCCCAGACCTTTCTGACATCCTGTTCCATCAGTATGAGCTGTGTGCTGCCTGCTGTGATATTCATGCTTGGCCAGTCTCTCTCCAAGGGGTCTGAAGCCCCTCCTCCTCCTCCTCCTCTTCACTCCCCTTTCCTGCACCCCCCAGACCTTTCCAACACCCAGTTCCAGCAGTATGAGCTGTGTGTGCTGCCTGCTGCAGTATTTACGCTTGGCCAACCTCTCTACAAGCCCTCAGGCCATCTTGTGCATCTGTCACCCACTCCTAATCCTGTGCAAGCCTCGCAGCCTGTACTCCAGACTGGCACAGCTCTGGCATCTGCCTCTCAACAGGAGCACACCCTGCACCCTTGCAGCAGAAGGAACAGCTACGAGCTCAGAACCAGCAGAATTAGGGCCACGCACCAAAAACACCCACTGTCTCTCAGCTCTTTTAGAGGAAAACACACTGCCTATCAGCCTGGTCCTATGAGCAAGGTGGTGCATGAGCCACAGCAGAAAAGACAACCACAAACCATGGACAAGACAGCAGAAAGAATGCCAGATGCCTTTGCAGGTCTCCTGCTCAAAGGCACATGTGCTAGGCTGCAGTCTGAAGTCACACCTTTCCTTTCTCACAACCTGATACCCCTTCTTTACTTTCTCCATGTTGTCCATAGCAGGTAAAAGATGAGGAGGAGGCTGAGAACTCCAAAATCTAGAGGTCTACCTGTGAACATTCATTACTTCACATGAGGGGATGCATTAAAGGCTTGAACTTCACTACTTCTGCAGCATGGAGGCAGACTCTGCTCAGGGCTGCCCAATGACTGGACAAGGGGCAATAGGTGGAAGCTGAGGCATAGGAAGTTTCATGTAAGCATGAGGAGGAATTTTTTCAGTGTGAGGGAGACAGAGCACTAGAACAGGCTCTGCAGGGGGTGTGTGGATTCTTCCTCTCTGGACATATCCAGGACCCATCTGGATGCATTTTTATGTGATATGGTATAGGTGATCCTGCTCTGGCATAGGGGTTGGTCTGGATGAGCTTTTTGAGTTCCCTTTCAGCCCCTGACATTCTGTGATTCTCTGATTTTCAATTCCCATTGAGTCCTTTTGATGGAAGCTACATGTGCAACTAAGAGGGAATTGTGGCAGGTCTTAGCTTCCACTTCCTCTTCACCTAAAAAAATCATCAGCTTCCCACATAGGTTGGTATCTCATCTCTGGACAAGCTCTTGTTTGCAGTTCAGCCATCACTGATTCACAGCAAACACCAAGTTGGCCAAGGGAAAGACACTATTTACATCCTTTCCAGTGGATGATATCTGCACTGGGTTGAGGACAAGAGGAAGGATTATGTCTGTACTGGGACTTGCACTGGTTAACATTTTTATCACTGATATAGACAGTGGGACTGAGTGCACCATCAGCAAGTGTGCAGATGACACCAAGATGAGTGGTGCTGTCGATGTACCAGAGGGACAGGATGGCATCCAGAGGGACCTGGACAAGCTGGAGAGGTGTGCACAGGTGAACCTCATGAGGTTCAACAAGAGCAAGTGCAAGGTTCTTCACCTGGGCTGGAACAATCCTCATTATCAACCCATCTAGGGGAGGAGGTGATAGAAAGCAGCCCTGTGGAAAAGGACTTGGGGGTGCTGATGGACAAGAAGCTGGACATGAGCAGACAGTGTGAGCTTGCAGCCCAGAAGGCCAATAGCAGCCTGGGCTGCATCCAAAGCAGTGTGGGCCAGGATGGAGAGAGGAGATTCTACCACTTTGCTCTGCTGTGGTGGGACCTCACCTGCAGTGCTGTGTCCAGATCTGGTGTCCTCAGTATAAGAATCATAGATCTGGTGTCCTCAGTATAAGAAGGACTGGGACCTGATGGAGCAGGTCCTGAGGAGGGCCATGGGAATGATCAAGGGCTGGAGCATGTCTGCTATTAGGACAGGCTGAGGGAGCTGGGGTTGTTCAGCCTGGAGAAGAGAAGGCTCCAGAGAGACATAATAGCAGCCTGCCAGTGCGTGAGGAGGCCTCGAAGAAGGCTGCAGAAGGACTCGTTCCAAAGGGCTGCAATACAGAATGAGGGCAATGGTTTGAAATGAGAGAAGACCAGATTTAAAGTGGGTGTTAGAAACAAGTTCTTTAGCATGAGGGTGCTGGAACACGGCAACAGGTTGCCCAGGGAGGTAGTTGAGGCCCCATCCCTGAAGATATTCAAGGTGAGGCTCAAGAAGACTCTGAGCAACCTGATCTAGTGGAGAATGTAGGGGTGCTGGACTAAACAACCTATGGAGGGCTATTGCAACTCAAACTGTTCTGGTTCTGCCTGATTACTTGGCCTTGTTATGACATTACCTTGTGGTTTACTACCTCTGGTTTGCATTGCTTTTCCTCCTCAGAAAATCAGAATCAGAATTCCCTGATCTTTTCCACACAGAGGATCAGGACAAGATAGGAACAGCGAGTGACAAAGCCTTCACCTGGAGTCAGAGGGGTTAGGAAACCTGCCTGTAGTGCTCTGAAAACTGCACATGCTGCCCTGATCTCAAGATATACATTTCCTTTATTTATCTTGAGTGAGATTCAGCTATTGCCCAGAACCAAAACATAAAAGAGAGTGGCCAAGCATGGCTGTAAGCAGGTCAGCCTTGATACTAGACGCTGGAGTTCCCCAGAAATTAATCCTCCATTAAAACAACAGATGGCCCTGTGTGTTCTGGGGGCTCAGAGCACACACCGGGGGCTGGCTGACTGATGGACTTATGAATGACTGGGTCTGCATAAACCTTAAGTTGGATTAGTATAAGCTCAGGCCTGCCAGAAATGATCTGCAGCACTGACAATTTGTGTCAGCTTTGTGGGAGCCAGGCTGCTTCTTTCAGCTCCACACAAAACTGTGTCACGTGTAGGCAACAGTGTAGGAGTCTGTAGGAATAAACACGTTCTGGGCAGCTTTAACTGCCTGCTTTGATGCTTTCAGTCAGCAATGAATGCAGACCCTGCTGATTCATCTTTTTCAATAAGTGACAGCTACTTAATTAACAGGACCACAGCCAAGCTGCTTAGGACTAGGGCTGACCCTTCTTAAGGGAAGGAAAGTTGTACAACATCTTTTCAAGGGCACCTCTTGGAAAATCCACAGCTCACATTTCCAGTGAGTCAGGTGAGGTACGATGGCACAGACATAGGATCATGGGATTTAGGGGTTGGAAGGGACCCAAAGAGATTGAGTCCAACCCCCTGCCACAGCAGGACAATCCTATCTAACACAGATCACAGAGGAACACATCCAGACAGGCCTAGAAAGGCTCCACACAAGGAGATTCCACAACCTCTCTGGGGAGCCTGTTCCAGTGCTCTGTGACCCTTCCAGTAAAGAAGTTCCCTCTTGTGTTGAGGCAGAACCTCTTTTGCTGCAACTTACACCCATTGCTCCTTGTCCTATCCCAGGGAGCAGTGAGCAGAACCTGTCCCCCCTCTCCTGCCCAGCCCTCAGATACTTATAAACATTTATCAAATCCCCTCTAAGTCTTCTCTTCTCCAGACTAAGCAGCCCCAGGTCCCTCAGCCTCTCCTCATCAGCCATGCCCTCCAGTCCCCTAATCATCCTCATAGTCCTCTGCTGGACCCTCTCCAGCAGATCCCTGTCCCTCTTCAACTGGGGAGCCCAAAACTGAACACAGTATTCAAGATGAGGTCTCACCAGGGCAGTGTAGAGGGGGAGGAGAACCTCTCTTGAGACATGCACAAGCTGTGCCCACACTTACAGAGCCAGACAGGCTGCTCTGAGCACAGATGGCTTACAAACCTTTCCCACTTGATAGCATTAGGAATACAGTTCTCTTTTTTCACACTGTGATTCTCTGTGGCCTTTCACAACCAAATGATTGCTCCTTACCTAGATCTTTTTGCAGTCCAAGAAGTGTTTATGGGAGCAGTAAGAGCTCTGTCAGTTATAAGCCGTTCAAAGGCCTCTGCTGAAGACCATTAGACTTCTCTTTAACCACGTTTGAGTTGTCTTCTACTAAAGAGATCGTAAAGGACGTGTGGAAAACCTGTAAGTTTCATGATGAGCATATTTAAGGTACATGGTTGGTGAGAAGCTGGACATGGGCCAACTGTGCACTTGCAGCCCAGAAGGCCAACCGCAGCCTGGGCTGCATCCAAAGATGTGTGGCCAGAGATGGAGAGAGGGGATTCTGTCACTTTGTTCTGCTCTGCTGAGACATCACCTGGAATGCTGTGCCCAGCACTTTGAGTCCAACCCCCCTGGCAGAGCAGGACAACACTAACACAGATCACAGAGGAACACATCCAGACAGGCCTTGAAAGGCTCCAGAGAAGGAGACCCCACAACCTCTCTGGGGAGCCTGTTCAGTGCTCTGGGACCCTTACAGTAAAGAAGTTCTCCCTTGTGATGAGGCAGAACCTCTTGTGCTGCAACTGAGTTCTTGATATGGGTCAGGAACTGCCTGGAGGGCCAGGCCCAGAGAGTGGTGGTGAATGGTGCCACATCCAGTTGGCAGCTGTCACTAGTGCTGTGCCCCAGGGATCAGTGCTGGGAACAGCCCTTTCAATATCTTTATTGATGATCTGGATGAGGAGATTGAGTCCAGCATCAGTAAGTTTGCAGATGACACCAAGCTAGGAGGAGGTGTGGATCTGTTGGAAAGTAGGAGAGACCTGCAGAGGGACCTGGACAGGCTGGATGGGTGGGCAGAGGCCAAGGGGATGAGATTTAACAAGGCCAAGTGCAGGTTCTGCACTTTGGCCACAACNCTGTGTCCAGTTCTGGGCTCCTCAATTCAAGAGAGATGTTGAGGTGCTGGAAGGTGTCCAGAGAAGGGCAACAAAGCTGGTGAGGGGCCTGGAACACAAACCCTATGAGGAGAGGCTGAGGGAGCTGGGGGTGTGCAGCCTGGAGAAGAAGAGGCTCAGGGCTGACCTCATTGCTGTCTACAACTACCTGAAGGGAGGTTGTAGCCAGATGGGGGTTGGTCTCTTCTGCCAGACAACCAGCAACATAACAAGGGGACACAGTCTGAAGTTGTGCTGGGTGAGGTCTAGGCTGGATGTTAGGAGGAAGTTCTTGACAGAGAGAGTGATTGGCATTGGAATGGGCTGCCCAGGGAGGTGGTGGAGTCACCATCCCTGGAGGTGTTCAAGCAAAGCCTGGATGAGGCACTTAGTGCCATGGTCTGGTTGACTGGATAGGGCTGGGTGCTAGGTTGGCCTGAATGATCTTGGAGGTCTCTTCCAACCTGGTTGATTCTATTCTATTCTATTCTATTCTACAGCCTCTGATACTGAATAGCAACATTTGCATAGAATAGCAAGTTGAGGAGGATCTTAATCAGCCCAAGAGATTAGAATACAAACCAAGTCTTAATTGGTTACACAGATGCTTTGATCTCTATTAATGGAAATCTCATGCACTTAAGAATCCTTATCCTGAGTATTCTGCATTCAGCAGTGAGGATCTGCTCTTGCATTCAACCTTCTTCACTCATGCAGTTAAGGCCAAAAAGGTCCTGCAGTTTAGGAGGAAGAGCAAGGCAAAGAAAGTAAGGATTCACAAATGATCCAGAGCCTGGAAGTTATTTAGCTGAGGTGTTTGGTGGATTTTTATGTTCCACTGAAGGAAAATGAGGTACTATGGTCAAACAGGACAAAATAGAGACAGTAACCCTTCAGTTATGTGTTACACAACAGGTGTTGATTCCTGCCCCTTCTTGACTGCCTTACATTTTCTTCATGTTGACCCTTTCATATATTTTTTTCTGTCTTCCATGCACAGGAAAAACTCTCAGTTATAGTGTGAAAATCTCTTTAAGACTCAGTCCATGATTTATCCTTTCTAGACAAAGGACAGACAGCTACAGTTCCATGGGTGCTACTCATCATACTAATCTTAATCAGTTCACAGCTCCTCCTGTCAATTTGTCTCTGACTGTACATCCATGGAGGAAGAGCTCTGGGGCAGAGAATATTTATCATCACGTGTAAGCACTGAGCCTAGCCTGATGGAGCTCTAGTATCTGTTTCACCTAGGTGCTATCAGGTAAACCAGGAGAGCTGCTTGGCAGAAAAGGGCCTGGGGGTGTTGGTGGACAGCCAGCTGGACATGAGCCAGCAGTGTGCCCAGGTGGCCAAGAAGGCCAACAGCATCCTGGCCTGCATCAGAAATGGTGTGACCAGCAGGAGCAGGGAGGTGATCACTCCCCTGTGCTCAGCACTCGTCAGACCACTCCTCGAGTGCTGTGTCCAGTTTTGGTCACCACAGTACAGGAGGGACATTGAGGTGCTGGAGCAGGTGCAGAGAAGGGCAACGAGGCTGGGGAGAGGTCTGGCAAACATGGCCTATGAGGAGCAGCTGAGGGAGCTGGGGGTGTTTAGTCTGGAGAAGAGGAGGCCGAGAGGGGACCTTATTGCCCTCTACAACTACCTAAAAGGAGGCTGTAGTGAGGCTGGAGCTGGTCTCTTCTCCCAGATTACTAATGATAGGACAGGAGGAAATGGCCTCAAGTTGCATCAGGGGAGGTTTAGGTTGGCTGTTGGGAGGAAGTTCTTTCCTGAGCAGGTGGTCAGGCACTGGAACAGGCTGCCCAGGGAGGGGGGGGAGTCACCATCCCTGGAGGTGTTTAAAAGGAGAGTGGCTGTGGTGCTTGAGGCTGTGGTCTAGTGATGGAAGGTGCTGGGCTGAAGGTTGGACTGAATGATCCTGGTGGTCCTTTCCAACTATAGCAATTCCTAGTGCTTAGATGTTGTGCTGAGGGATTTGGTTTAGTCAAGGACTTGTCAGTGTGAAACTAATGGTTGGACTCAAGGAGCTTGGAGGTCTTTTCCAATCTAAGAAATTCTGGGATTCTGTGAGATCATTTGACAGAGCTTTTGTCACTCCCATTAAATCATCTGAAGGAGGCTGACTTCTAAGAGCTTGGCAGCACAATTCTGGTGGCTGTTGTCATCTGCTATTTTTGTTTGCATTAAGGGCTCTGCATCAATACATCAGAGGCACAGATGTTGCTCCAGTGCTTTCAGTGGAGTCTGGCCTCACATATCCACAAGCAGGTACTGGCAAGCACATAAAACTCAGGGTTTATTAAGAGGTTTGTACACTGGGACAATGTCTAGAAGCTCCAAGACACATGCAGACATCAACACAAACTTTTCTAAGATAAGAGGCAGCAAATGTTACAGAGCCAGACAAGGAATTCAAACCCTGGTGCAAAGTAAAATGGGTTTTAGCTTCAGTTTGGAAGGTTTAACTTAAAGTTACCTTTGCTACGTCCTGATTTTGTGGCAAGCTGCTTCAGCCTGACTGCTTCCCTTGCCTGCCTGAGACTCATATTTGCAAAGAGAGCATTTACCCTGCAGCTACTCATATGAGTTATAAAACACTAATCAGCTCCTGTGAAGGGAATCTGTGATTGCCTGGCTAGGGAAGAGCTTGCCCAGATAGAGAAGCATCCACTTGCCTTGAAATTCCTCAAAAGCTACATCCAAATCTTCTGCAGTGTATTGTTTCAAAGAAGCCTGACTCTCAGCCATTCATCAGTTAGTCTTTTTGCCTGGCAGTATTGGTGACCAATGCCCTGCTGAGGAGACAAACAGCTAACCAGTAGCTTGCTTTCATGTGGTGCTGTTCTGCAGAAGGGGAGCAGACCTTTGGAGGTCCCTTCCAACCCAAACCATTCTATGATTCTATGAAGAGATACACACAGCATCAAAGCACTCTGAGGAAGCTGAACTTGCAGACAATGATGTCATGCACTTGAGCACGTCCCATAGAAGGCATGAGCCAGTATCATGCCTTCTGGGAACTGGAACCCCAAAGAAATGACTAAACAACAGTGAGGGAGAAGTTCTTCCCCTCTACTCAGCACTGGTCAGGCCACACCTTGAGTACTGTGTCCAGTTCTGGGTTCCTCAATTCAGGAGAGATGTTGAGATACTGGAATGTGTCCAGAGAAGGGCAGCGAAACTGGTGAGGGGCCTGGAGCACAGCCCTGTGAGGAGAGGCTGAGGGAGCTGGGGGTGTGCAGCCTGCAGAAGAGGAGGCTCAGGGCAGACCTCATTGCTGTCTACAACTACCTGAAGGGAGGCTGTAGCCAGGTGGGGTTGGTCTCTTCTGCCAGGCAACCAGCAACAGAACAAGGGGACACAGTCTCAAGTTGTGCCAGGGGAGGTCTAGGCTGGATGTTAGGAGGAAGTTGTTGGCAGAGAGAGTGATTGGCATTGGAATGGGCTGCCCAGGGAGGTGGTGGAGTCACTGTCCCTGGAGGTGTTCAAGCAAAGCCTGGATGAGGCACTTAGTGCCATGGTCTGGTTGACTGGATAGGGCTGGGTGCTAGGTTGGACTGGATGAGCTTGGAGGTCTCTTCCAACCTGGCTGATTCTATGATTCTCCTGCTGCCTCACGTTGAGGATTGCAGTCTAATGAGAGAATGAATTTCTCCCTGCCCTTTCTTTTCAGAAGTAGGCTTTCCTCACAAACCAAAAAACTGCTTAGCAGAGGATGATAACATTTATCTTCTACTGTAATTCCCATGTACTTAAATTACACTACCTTTAATCCTTTCATACCCAGATGGAGCAGGTATAAGAAATGAAAGGAATTCGATTCCAGCAAAGCCTTCTGTTCAATTTGGCCCATCTAAGTTTCCTCCTGAAAGGAACAGTAAAGCATGCAGAAGCTAAAAGGCCTCAAAGGACGGAGTATAAAGAGATGGAACTGGCACAGAACAGAAACCAGCTGGAAATGCTCCCTTCAAACTCACTGTGGTGAGATTGCCAAGGGGAAAAAAAAATCCACAGCATCAGTTATCCTTCCCTGCCATTTTAAATTGGCTACCTGCATCGCTTTCATCCACCTTCTTTTCAGATGCCATTGACCCCCACTGCCTGGGACAAAGTCTCATTCATCCAGGGAATCAGGTTGGACTACAAAAAGAAACAGGAATTTACAGAAGCTAACCACAGGAACCAACAACTGAATAAAACAGAAAAGAAAAGTCTGTGGCAAAAATAAAAGTGAGAGCTGCAGGACTCTGAGGCTGCTCACTGCCTTGGTCTGTAAAACTCTGCAAGCCTGATGCAGCTGCTCCTGGACAGAAAGGAGGCTGATCTCCTCTGAGGCCAGCAACATTTTTATGCACAGCTGAGAAGGAAGATTATTTTTTAAAGCATTTAAATCATAGAATCACAGAATCAGTCAGGGTTGGAAGGGACCACAAGGATCATCTAGTTCCAACCTCCCTGCCATGCCCAGGGACACCCTACCCTACAGCAGGCTGCCCACAGCCTCAGCCAGCCTGGCCTTAAACACCTCCAGCCATGGGGCCTCAACCACCTCCCTGGGCAACCCATGCCAGGCTCTCACCACTCTCATGCTCAACAACTTCCTTCTCATGTCCAATCTGAATTTCCCCACCTGCAGCTTTGCTCCATCCCCCCCAGTCCTGTCACTCCTTCACAGCCTAAAAAGTCCCTCCCCAGCTTTTTTATAGCTCCCTCCAGATCCTGGAGGGCCACAAGAAGGTCACCTGGGAGCCTCCTCTTTTCCAGACTGAACAGCCCCAACTCTTTCAGTCTGTCCTCATAGCAGAGCTGCTCCAGCCCTCTGAGCATCCTCGTGGCCCTTCTCTGGACACACTCCAGCATCTCCACATCCCTCTTGTAATGGGGGCCCCAGAACTGGATGCTGTACTCCAGGTGGGGTCTCAGCAGAGCAGAGTAGAGGAGGAGAATCACCTCACTAAAATCTGTTCCATTTTTATGAGGAAGAATAGAAAAAAATGGTTCCTAATATACATATTTCTTTCTACTTAGACTTACTCTTCAGTCTCTTCCAACTGCTACTTTCACATCAATTAGTCCTTGCAATAAAGAAAATAATTTTGTATTGCTGGATAGAATCACAGAATTGTCAGAGTTGGAAGGGACCTCAATGATCATCTAGCTCCAAACCCCCTGCCAGAGATACCATCAGCTAATCAAGTTGCCCAGAGCCACATCCAGCCTGGCCTCAAAGACTTCCAGGGATGAGGCTTCTACCACCTCTCTGGGCAACCTGTTCCAGTGTCTCACCGCCCTCATGGCAAGGAGCTTCCTCCTAACATCCAATCTGAATCTACCCAATTCTAGCTTTGCTCCATTCTCCCTAGTCCTATCATTACCTGACACCTAAAAAGTACCTCACCAGCTTTCCTGTAGGCCCTCTTCAAATACTGGAAAGCCAATAGATGAGTTTCAGGAATTTTTCATAGAATCATAGAATCAACCAGGTTGGAAGAGACCTCCAAGCTCATCCAGTCCAACCTAGCACCCAGCCCTATCCAATCAACCAGACCATGGCACTAAGTGCCTCAGCCAGGCTTTTCTTCAACACCTCCAGGGACAGTGACTCCACCACCTCCCTGGGCAGCCCATTCCAATGCCAATCACTCTCTCTGCCAACAACTTCCTCCTAACATCCAGCCTAGACCTCCTCCTGCACAACTTGAGACTGTGTCCCCTTGTCCTGTTGCTGGTTGCCTGGCAGAAGAGACCAACCCCCACCTGGCTACAGCCTCCCTTCAGATAGTTGTAGACAGCAATGAGGTCAGCCCTGAGCCTTGTCTTCTCCAGGCTGAATGGGGAGGGTGATAAGGCCTCTTTAGCCTTTTTGGTCTTATGCTTTTGGTCCTCTGCCCTGCATGGATGTTAACACTTGCACTATCCTGGAATAAAGAGCAGCTGCTTCAACCCAAAGTGTGTTGTTGCACCTGTCAGATTCCTGGCAGCAACAAATCTCCTCCAGTCTTATGCTAGGAAACGAAGTTCCTCCATCGTGCTGTTCACACAGGACAGAGCAAAGGGTTCCCTAATAAACTACTCCAAATTAATGTCTCTGTGAATAAGTCTAAGGAAAGAATAAGAACCATTATGAAACTCAGAAGCACTGAGCAGGAATGACAGGTGACGTTCACAGGTCACTGCCTCCTTCTCCAGACACTACCCTTTTCTATCCCACACACACCTTGTGTGACCTTCATGGGCCACTGAGCCTGTAAGTGTAAACTGGAGTCATCCTGATTTACAGCAGCTGAGAAACACTTCTTTTTTAGTCCTCTTAGTTGGTATTTCTATAGCAGGAAAATCCCATTCATCACACTGTATTCTTTCATTCTCATCCCAAGGAAAGAAAATACAGCTGTTGAAACCTCATGGAGACATGCTGGAGGTGTCTTCATCTGTAAAACACAATGACAAGCACTGCTCAGGCCACACCTTGAGTACTGTGTTCTGGGCTCCTCAATTCAAGAGAGACGTTGAGGTGATGGAAGATGTTCAGAGAAGGGAGACGAAGCTGGTGAGGGGCCTGGAACACAAACCCTATGAGGAGAGGCTGAGGGAGCTGGGGGTGTGCAGCCTGCAGAAGAGGAGGCTCAGGGCTGACCTCATTGCTGTCTACAACTGCCTGAAGGGAGGTTGTAGCCAGGTGGGGGTTGGTCTCTTCTGCCAGACAACCAGCAACAGAACAAGGGGACACAGCCTCAAGTTGTGCCAGGGGAGGTCTAGGCTGGATGTTAGGAGGAAGTTGTTGGCAGAGAGAGTGATTGGCATTGGAATGGGCTGCCCAGGGAGGTGGTGGAGTTGCCGTCCCTGGAGGTGTTCAAGCAAAGCCTGGCTGAGGCACTTAGTGCCATGGTCTGGTTGACTGGACAGGGCTGGGTGCTAGGTTGTACTGGATGATCTTGGAGGTCTTTTCCAACCTGGTTAATTCTATTCTATTCTATTCTATCTGAAGTGGAGTCCCTCAGGGGTCAGTACTGGGAGCAGTACTATTCAATATATTCATCAGTGACCTGGATGAGGGGACAGAGAGCACTGTCAGCATGTTTGTTGAGGACACAAAGCTGGGTGGAGTGGCTGCCACACCAAAAAGCTGTTCTACCATTCAGCCAGACCTGGGCAGGCTGTAGAGCTAGGAAGAGAGTAACTGAGTGAAACTCAACAAGGGCTTTGCACCTGAGAAAGAACAACCTCATGGTTGGCAGACTGACCTGTTGGATAGCAGTGAAGGGGGAAAGGATCTGGTGGTCTTAGTGGGTGGAAGGTTGAGCATGAGCCAGCAATGTGCTCTAATGGCTAAGAAGGCAAATACCATTCTGGGTATTGGCCATTCTGGATGGGCTGTGGGTAGTAGGTTGAGAGAGCTTCTCCTGCCTCTCTAATATGCCCTGCTGAGGCCACATCTGGAATATTGTGTCCAGTTCTGGGCTCCTCAGTTCAAGAAGAACCTCAGGGAACTGCTTGAGAGAGTCCAGCACAGAGCTGCAAAAATGATGAAGGCAGTGGAACATCTTCCTTAGTAGGAGAGCCTGAGGGAGCTGGGGCTATTTAGCTTGGAGAGGAGGAATCTGAGAGGTGACACCATTCATGTTGATAAAGATGTGCAGGGTGAGAGCTAGGAGAATGAAGCCAGGCTCTGCTGGGTAAGCCCAAGGACAGGACAAGGACAATGGGTGGAAGCTGAGGTTTAGGAAGTTCCATGGAAACCTAAGGAAGATTTTTTTTTCCCTGTGAGGGTGACAGAACACTGGAACAGGCTGCCCAGGGAGGGTTATGGAGCCTCCCTCTCTGGAAATATTCAAGACCTGCCTGGATGTGTTCCTGTGTGATCTGGTCGAAGTGATCCTTCTCTGGCAGGGGGGTTGGACTGGATGAGCTTTGGAGGTTTCTTCCAGCTCCTAACCTTCCATGCTTCTGTGAAACACTTGCTGTGCTGTTGCTGGAAAGGAAAGAGTGGTTTATTCAATATTCAAAACTGCTTCAAACCCAAAACAGAATAAAGAGGGTTTGTAGTCATGGTAACTTCCACATTCATTTCAAAACCCCCTATAATATCTCTGAAGATTTGTGACATGATGCAGCAAGAATGTCACATTGGGTAGGCTTATATTATGTCTTGAAAGCCTGAATGACTTGATGTGACCTGGCATGGTGTTATGGATATGTTTTGGTTTTTTTAGTTCTAGTGGCAAGTAGAAAATTCCACATTGGGTAAGAAAGAAAAGTTAAAAAGAGAAAAACAAAAAAACCCACCTCAGTCAAAAGGCAGTTTGAAATCATGCACAGAATCACAGGGTCACAGAACCAGTCAGGGTTGGAAGGGACCACAAGGATCATTCAGATCCAACACCCCTGACATGAGCAGGGACACCCTACCCCAAATCAGGCTGGCCACAGCCTCATCCAGACTAGCCTTAAACACCTACCATTAGGAGGTTGGAAGGGACCTTGAAAAAAATAATTCAGCCCAACCTCCCTGCCGAAGCAGCATCACCTAGAGCAGGAATGCATCTGGGAGGGTTTGGAATATCTCCAGAGGAGACTCCACAACATCTCTGTGCAGGCTGCTCCAAGGCTCTGCCACCCTCACAGGCAAAATGTTCTCTTTCTGTCCCCATGGCACCTTCTCTGCTCCAGCTTGCCCCCATTGCCCCTTGTCCTGTCATTGGACATCCCTGAGCAGAGCCTGGCTCTGTCCTTCTGACACTGCCCTGCACAGCTTTATCCACATGAATGAGGACAGCTCTCAGGCTCCTCTGCTCCAAGCTCCAAGCCCCAGCTCCCTCAGCCTGTCCTCACAGGGAGATGTTCCACTGGCTGCAGCAACTTTGTGGCTCTGTGCTGGACAATCTTCCAAGCAGTTCTCTGAGGTCCTTCTTGAACTGAGTGGCCCAGAACACAGTATTTCAGATGCAGCCTCACCAAGGCAGAGTAGAGGGGCATGGGAACCTGTGCTAGTTTGAAGCTAGCTGGAATATTTTGGTGAGAAGAATCAGACTATAGGCTGTGAAAGGGAAACAGTGGTGATGTCTACTGCACTCATAGGCTTGCTGAGATGTATAGAAACAAGAACATAAATACAGATAACAGACTTGCTTTTTCTGGCTCTGACTGCCTCCCTTCTCTCTCTAACCTGCTGTTTGTGTAACTAACCCCCCCCTGCTTCCTAACCTCCCATGGCTGATTCTCCAAACTCATCTTGAACGTAAGGCAAAGGCTGAATGAGCTAGTAAGGTTTTTTTGTTGAGGCTTTCACAAACCTCAATCATATTGATTCCTTTCAGGATGTGCCAGAAGATGTTTAGGTCACCCACTGGCAAGAGATTCTGCCTTAACTGATCACTCAATAAACTACAAGCAGACTTCCACTCAACAGACTTTCATAGCTAACGTTTTATCAGAGACCTTTTGTTTGCCCTCCACACTCAGGACCTGCTTCCTTTTTGAGATAAATCATAAAGAGATATGCCAGAACTGAGACAGCATCTGTCCATCTACATTTCTTTCCTTCATCTTGTGCAACTGTCCAGAACATGTCACCTGTTCATAGACATTGAAAAACAGACATCTGAAAATGTCATCCTCACTATCAATACAGACAGGGGGTTGAGGTGACAGAAAGAAGCCAGGTGGAAAAAGGACTTGGATGAGAGGTTGCACATGAGCAGACAGCCCAGGCCAATGCAGTTCTGGGCTGCATCCAAAGAAGCACGACCAGAGATGGAGAGAGGGGATTCTGTCACTTTGCTCCGGTGAGACCTCACCTGGAGTACTCTGTCCAGTTCTGAAACCCTCAGCACGGGAGGGACATGGACCTGATGGAGCAGGTCCAGAGCAGGCCATGAAAATGATCAGGGAGCTGGAGCAGCTCTGCCACGAGAGCAGGTTGAAGGAGCTGGGGTGGTTCAGTCTGGAGAAGAAAGCTCCAGACACAACTAAGAGCAGCCTGCCAGTAGCTGAAAGGGGACGACAAGAAGGCTGCAGAGGGACTGTTTGCAAAGGCTGCAGTGACAGGACAAGGACAATGGTTTAAAATGAAAGCAGAGCAGATTTAGATTGGATGTGAGGAACAAGTTCTTTAGCATGAGGGTAGGGAAACACTGGAAGAGGTTGCCCAGGGGAACAGTTTGAGGCTCCATCCCTGGAGATATTCAAGGTGCGGCTTGACAGGGCTCTGGGTGACCTGATCTAGTTGAGGATGCCCTTGCTGACTGCAGAGGGGATTAGACTGAATGACCTTTAGAGGTCCTTTATGAACCCAGACCATTCTATGTTTCTATGACTCTATGATCTCTTCCTCAAAGACAGGACAGTCTGGTCTCACACAGAAATTTCCCTTGAACAACTATGCCCTGAAATCTACCCAACACTTCGCCTTGCCTCATGCAGAATCACGCTGGGCAAGACTTTCTGCCCTCACTAAGAACCAATCTCTGCTCAAATATGACTTTGTATCATGCTATCATAGAGATCAAAAACACTTTAATTCCAAATGGATTGTTAGGATCACCTGTGCAGCAAAACCATGAAAATCTACCCAGCAGTGATAAGCTACTGATGAGACCTAATGAGAAAAAACAATCAGTTTTCAAGTGCTTTAGAGGGCTTGTGTCTGAGGAGATCAGCAGATTAAAAGAGCAGTTCATCATAAAGGCTCACACTGGATACAGAAGCTTTTGAGGCTTTGCTTGAGACTGCTTGAGGGAGCAGCTGTTACACATTTGTGTGCTTTCACAAATTCATCTTGCTGCTTTAACTTCCCTCTCCTTGGGATTTATTAGGCTGGATCCTCACCCGCTATCAACTTGAATTGCTCAACTGACTGCAGCATTGTTACAGTCTTTTGAAGACAATATGAGCTTGTTCTATTTTACCTTCTTTGTTCTGGTTCCAACAAATGAAACATCCAGTTCTAGGCTCTTCAGTTCAAGAGGGGCAGGAATCTACTTGAGAGACTCTAACAGAGGGGGTCCGTCCTTGGAGGTGTTGAAGAAAAGCCTGGATGAGTCACTTAGTGCCATGGTCTGGTTGACTGGCTAGGGCTGGGTGCTAGGTTGGACTGGATGATCTTGGAGGTCTCTTCCAACCTGGTTGATTCTATGATTCTATGAAGAGACTGGAGCAGTACCTGATGAGGAAAGGCTGAGAGACCTGTTATGGAGGCAGAGAATTAATGTGGCCAAGTTGGGAATTTATATAAAAAACATCTCTTTAAGGCTTTGAACTGTCTGCCACCTGTCTGCCACCTTTTATTTTATTGGATGCATGCAGGTGCCACTAGCCTGGATGAACTGAACCTGACTCCTTCTTCACCTCTCCTGGAAGTGGTTCCTGCTGTGGTTCAGCTCAGTCTGCCCTTGTTATGGAGGCAGGGAATTAATGTGGCCAAGTCAGGACTTTATATAAAAATAGAGTTATTTTATTTCCCTGAAAACCTGCCCCCAAAACTAGATACAGAAGTTAATTTAATTATTAATTAGCAGGTTCTTAGTTGGTTGAGAAGATCTACACGGATACCACAGGTAGACTTGACTATTTTAGAAGTCAGAAGTTGGAAAAGGCTTGAGCTATTAAATATATTTATATATATACATAGCGTTCCCCCATTATCAAGATAAGGCTGAGCCAAACCTACTCACAGCAGGATCAGGCTGGCTTGAATGGAAGGGTGCACCAAAGGCTTGTCCCTGCGGGTCTTTCAGAAGCCTTCAGAGCGTCAGGGGCTCCTTCTGCAGAAGCTATCCAGGTGGGGGGGAGAACTCCAAGGCAGGAACGAACTCCACGGCAGGAACACCCCAAGGCGGGAAGTCCCCCCAGTATTTATACCCTTCCTAGACACAGAGCTGAGTTAGCACTTCCTAGGCACGAAGAGCACAGCCAATCCCCAGCCAAGTGCAGCACTGGCCCTGCACTGGGCACCCCTGGTGCCGGAAGGGTCCCTTGCTCCCCCCCTTCACACCTGCAGGGCAGGGGGGGAACAGGTCTGTTCGCGCCTTTTCCTCTCCCATTCAAACCACAGAGGGAGAGGAATTTTGGGGTATACAGGACTCCAGGACAAGACCTGTGGCTTCTTAGTCTGCAGAAGACTGACAGGGGATATAATCACAGAATCACAGAACCTTAGAGGTTGGAGGGGACCTTCAGAGATCATCGAGTCCAACCCCCTGCCAAAGCAGGATCCCCTAGGGTAATTCACACAGGAATGCATCCAGGTGGGTTTGGAAAGTCTCCAGAGGAGACTCCACAACCTCTCTGGGCAGCCTGTTCCAGGGCTCTGTCACCCTCACTGTAAAGAAGTTTCTCCTCATGCTGAGGTGAAACCTTCTAGGTTCCAGTTTGTGGCCATTGCTCCTTGTCTTATTGCTCTGCACCATCAAAAAGAGATCAGCCCCATCCACTCAGATATTGATAGACATTGATCAGATGTCAGGTTTCCAGCTCCCATTCAGATGCTAACACTGGCTTTCATCTTTCAGATAATACCCCTTCAAATTCATTTGCTCACCTATTATCTGGCAAAAGAGCTACAGGTCACATTAAAGTTAATTTATGAAATCACTTAACTGAAACCTCACACCAGCCTTTGGCTTCCACATATCCAAAAGGCTGGCAGGCTGTATCACATAGCCTTGCAAGTGCTTTTCATTAGGACCAAAAACAAAGGTGGCTGCAGTGCAGCACAACAGATGGGTTTGAAGAAAAGCAAGTCTCAGACAACCTCAATTTCAAAAGGCCCTTGAAACCAGGCTTTGCCATCACAGCACTAATTTGCAAGTTGTGATCTTCTGCCACTTGAGTGAGACCTCACCTGGAGTATTATGTCCAGCTCTGGAGCCCTCCATATAGGAAGGACATGGACCTGATAGAGCAGGTTCAGAGGAGGGACGTCAAAATGATCAGGGAGCTGGAGCAGCTCTGCTATGAGGACAGGCTGAGTGAGCTGGGGTTGTTCAGCCTGGAGAGGAGACCTAAGAACAGCCTTCCAGTAGCTGAAGTGGGGTACAAGAAGGCTATAAAGGGACTGTTTGCAAAGGTCTGCAGTGATAGGATGAGAGGCAATGGCTTCAAACTAAAGAGGAGATTTAGATTGAATGTTAGGAGGATGTTCTTTACCATGGGAGTGGTGGAACACTGCAATAAGTTGCTCTGGGAGGTGTTTGGGGCCCAATCCCTGGAGATATTCAAGGTGGAGTCTCTGAGCAACCTGATTTAGAATCATAGAATCAGTCAGGGTTGGAAGGGACCACAAGGATCATCTAGGTCCAACCCCCCTGCCATGCTCAGGGACACCCTACCCTAGAGCAGGCTGCCCACAGCCTCATCCAGCCTGGCCTTAAACACCTCCAGCCATGGGGCCTCAACCACCTCCCTGGGCAACCCATTCCAGGCTCTCACCACTCTCATGCTGAACAACTTCCTCCTCACCTCCACTCTGAATCTCTCCACCTCCAGCTTTGCTCCATTCCCCCCAGTCCTGTCACTCCCTGACAGCCTGAAAAGTCCCTCCCCAGCTTTTTTGTAGGCCCCCTTCAGATCCTGGAAGGCCACAAGAAGGTCACCTGGGAGCCTCCTCTTCTCCAGACTGAACAGCCCCAACTCTTTCAGTCCTCACAGCAGAGCTGCTGCAGCCCTCTGAGCATCCTCATGGCCCTTCTCTGGACACGCTTCAGCATCTCCACGTCCCTCTTGTAATGAGGGCTCCAGGAGGAGCTGGATGCAGCACACCAGGTGAGGTCTCACCAGAGCAAAGTGGCAGAATCACTTCTCTCCATCCTCTGGCCACACTTCCTTTGTTGCAGCCCAGGATGCAATTTGCCTTCTGGGCTGCAAGCTCATACTGCTGACTCCTGTCCAGCTTCTCATCCCCCAGAGCACCCCAAGTCCTTTTCTGCAGGTCTGCTCTCATCCTCCCCCAGCCTGTATTGATATCTAGGATTGCCAGACCTTACACTTTGCCTTATTGAAACCCATGAGACCTCCTGGGCTTGATTCCTGCCTAATCATACAATGGCTGGGAGAACTTAAAACACTGAGCTAGCACTTCTTAGACACTTGCATATTCTGGGACAAAGGACATAGTGCAGTCATTTATTGATCCTAGAGCTACAGTGACAAAGGATACAGAGCAGCCTGATGAAACAATTAACTGTTGATTCAAAGGGTTACTATCAGGGAACAGGAAAATCTACTTTTCAAGCCCTAATCCCCTTATACAAATACAAAGAATTACTCCTGAGCTGAGCTAAGCTGATAATATTTTTCACCATCTCAACTCCTAGACCAGAAGGTTTTCTGTGACAGATGTCAGTTAACTATTCATATATATATATATTGTAAAGGGTTTACTCTCCTGGGGGAGCGACTTTAACCCTGACCCCAGGTCCTCTTGACTCCCCAGGGGTGGGTCTGAGTCTTACTCCAGGTGTAGTGGTCAGCCCACTTCCACTTCTTGTCTAGCTCCCTGTAAAAACAGAGGAAAGTCCTGTTTTGTGCTCTCTTGCCCTGCCTCCCTGCCTGCCAGCATCACCCTCCTGTTCCTGCTGCTCTTTGTTTTACCATGTGGCCATTAGTCCATGAGGGAGGACAAAAACCCATTGCCATCTATCTGGTTGTATATATCACAGTATCAGAGTCTTACAGTATCACCAAGGTTGGAAGAGACCTCACAGATCATCAAGTCCAACCCTTTACCACAGAGCTCAAGGCTAGACCATGGCACCAAGTGCCACGTCCAATCCTGCCTTGAACAGCTCCAGGGACGGCGACTCCACCACCTCCCTGGGCAGCCCATTCCAGTAGCCAATGACTCTCTCACTGAAGAACTTTCTCCTCACCTCAAGCCTAAATTTTCCCTGGCGCAGCTTGAGGCTGTGTCCTCTTGTTCTGGTGCTGGCTGCCTGAGAGAAGAGAGCAACCTCCTCCTGGCTACAACCACCCCTCAGGTAGCTGTAGACAGCAATAAGGTCTGCCCTGAGCCTCCTCTTCTCCAGGCTAAACAATCCCAGCTCCCTCAGCCTCTCCTCGTAGGGCTGTGCTCGAGGCCTCTCCCCAGCCTCGTTGCCCTTCTCTGGACACATTCAAGCATCAAAATGTCCTTCTTAAATTGAGGGGTCCAGAACTGAACACAGTACTCAAGGTGTGGTCTAACCAGTGCAGAGTTCAGGGGCAGAATGACCTCCCTGCTCCTGCTGGCCACACCATTCTTGAGATATATAGGTATATATGTGTAGTATCTTGTTCTCCCTTCTCTATACCTTTTTGTAACTCCCCTACCTCAAATACCTTTTATTTATTGTTAAAGTTTTGCCTTTTAACTTCCAAATCGAAGTGAGACTGTTTATCTGGGTGTGTTTTACCTTGTCCTCTCTACATCTAATTCCTTTCCTTTGGAAAAAAAATAAAGGAGGAAGGGGGAATGACATCCTATAAATTGTTTGTTATTGGTTCTATTAACCATATTTGAGTCTCTGGGAAGTTTAAATTAGAACTGAGACAGATAGATGAACCCATTTATAATTATCATTATTAGTCTTCTTCTTATTAAATCAAACCTCAAACTCTTATCACTGTTATGCACATGATATGGTTCTGCAGAATGGGGACAACATTTTATTGAGCTACAGCCAAGAGAAAGGCATAAAGAACACAGGTAATGCACATTTTGGAGAGAGCAAGAGAAACAAAGAGATAAAGGTCAGAGCCACATAGAAAATTAAGACTGATCTTCAGATGCATGCACAGCATTAAGCCAAAAAACAGAAATACAAACTTCAGAGATGCAACTTCTCTGGAATACAAAATAAATAAAATCAATGGCAATAAAAGAAGGAGGGGGAAAAAAAGGATAAATACTTGAATCTTCTTCCAAAATGATGAGAAATGTTGATATAGAATCATAGAATCATAGAATGGTTTAGGTTGGAAGGGACCTCAAGGATCATCCAGCTCCAACCCCCCGCCATAGGCAGGGACACCTCCCACTAGAGCAGGCTGCTCAAGGCCTCATCCAGCCTGGCCTTAAACACCTCCAGGGAGGAAGCATCCACAACCTCCCTGGGCAACCTGTGCCAGTGTCTCACCACCCTCACTGTAAAGAACTTCCTCCTAACATCCAGTCTAAATCTCCCCTCTTCCAGCTTAAACCCATTCCCCCTCGTCCTGACATTACCAGACCTTGTCAATAGTCCCTCCCCAGCCTTCCTGTAGGCTCCCTTCAGATACTGGAAAGCCACTCTAAGGTCTCCTCGAAGCCTTCTCTTCTCCAGGCTGCAGAGCCCCAACTCTCTCAGCCTGTCCTCATAGCAGAGCTGCTGCAGCCCTCTGAGCATCTTCGTGGCTCTCCTCTGGACTCGCTCCAGCAGTTCCATGTCCTTCTTGTGTTGGGGGCTCCAGAACTGCACACAGTACTCCAGGTGGGGTCTGAGGAGAGCAGAGTAAAGGGGGAGAATCCCCTCCCTTGCCCTGCTGGCCACACTGCTCTTGATGCAGCCCAGCACAGGGTTGCTGTCTGGGCTGCATGTGCACACTGCAGGCTCATGTTGAGCTTTTCGTCAACCCAGACCCCCAGGTCCTTCTCCTCAGGGCTGCTCTCAGCCATTCACCACCCAGCCTGTATCTGTGCCTGGGATTGCACCGACCCAGGTGCAGGACCTTACACTTGGCCTTGTTAAACGTCATGAGGTTGGCCTGGGCCCACCTCTCCAGCCTGTCCAGGTCCCTCTGGATGGCATCCCTGCCCTCCAGCAAGTCAGCTGCGCCACACAGCTTGGTGTCATCTGCAAACTTGCTGAGGGTGCACTCAATTCCTCTGTCCATATCACTGACAAAGATGTTACAGAGCACTGGTCCCAGCACTGACCCCTGAGGAACACCACTTGTCACCGGTCGCCAGGTGGACATTGTGCCCTTGATCACCACCCTCTGCATGCCACCATCCAGCCAATTCCTTATCCAGTGAGTGCTCCACCCATCCAGTCTGTGCTTTTCCAGTTTGGTGACCAGGATGTCATGTGGGACAGAGTCGAATGCCTTACTCAGGTCTAGGATATGTAAGAACCATAGTAGCAGATGCCTAATTTATGACAGGAATTCATTTATTTCCAAACAAAATCTCCAGGAGCAAAGTCTTCTTGTGCCCGGGAGCAGCTTCAAAGCTGTGCCCTCTCCTTTTGTGATGCTGAGCAATTTCTTCTATGAAAGGAACCTCCAAGCAGAATGGATTTGCAGCAATTTGAAGGAAGAGGCACAACTCACTGTATGCTTGACAGGGACATCACAGTTATTTATCCAGAAGAAATTTAGTCCTTCTTTTTTTTTTTTCCCCCCAGCAGCTTCTAACCCAAAATGACTTCAGAACAAAGCATAAATGGATTTGGTTGAGTCTCTGTAGCAAGGTCCTTCCTGAAGGTCAGCACCTACAGGAGAAAAGGAATCAGACTTCTTCAGTGCAAAAAAAAAAAGCTACAGTAAATACCAGCAAATCATTAGGCTTCACACTGGGTACAGAAGCAGGTCTTAAAAGCAAGTGGAAGGTGCACCATTAATTCCCCTTCCTTCCAAGGCTGTTAATACTGAGCGGCACCGAGCACCAGCAGTGGTTTTCCTGCTGGAAATGTCATCTTCATTGATTTGTTTACATCATCAGATATCCTAGGAAAAACAAACCAACCAAAACCCAGTCTTGTTTCCACTCTTACAGCATTTGCAAATGTGATGGGTTTTTTTCATGGCTGATTTTCTACTCTCCAGAAAAAAATAGGTCAGCTCCCCTGCAGTAATACACAGAACCTGAGGCCCACGCTTCTGCTTCTAATGAGGACACTGAAGAGGCTTAAGAGGGGACCTTATCCCTCTCTACAACTACCTAAAAGGGAAGTTGTAGTCAGGTGAGGGTCAGGCTTTTCTCCCAGGCAACTTGTGACAGGACATAGAGGGCATGGTCTGAAGCTGTAGGTGAGGGTCAGGCTTTTCTCCCAGGCAACTTGTGACAGGACATAGAGGGCATGGTCTGAAGCTGTAGGTGAGGGTCAGGCTTTTCTCCTAGGCAACTTGTGACAGGACAAGAGGGCATGGTCTGAAGCTACACCAGGGGAGCTGGTGGAGGTTGGATATTAAGAAGCACTTCCCCATGGAAAGGGGAATTAGGCACTGGAATGGACTGCCTAGGGAGGTGGTGGAGTCACCATCCTGGAGCTCTTTAAGGAAAGACTGGATGTGGCTCTTGGTGGCATGGTTTAGCTGATGTCGTGGTGTTAGGTTAGAAGCTGGGCTTGATGATCTTGGAGGTCTTTTCCAGCCTCGGTGATTCTGTGTAACTTCTCCTTCAAGCTGGTCATTTAGAAGAGCAACTGCTACAACTAGTCAAATGACTGCTTGCAACAGAGAGGTTTCCCCTGACTTTGCTCTTGCAAGACCCCACCTGGAGTACTGTGTACAGTTCTGGAGCCCCCAACACAAGAAGGACACAGATACAGGCTGGGTGATGAATGGCTGGAGAGCAGCCCTGAGGAAAAGGACCTGGGAGTCTGGGTCGACGAGAAGCTCAACATGAGCCTGCAGTGTGCACATGCAGCCCAGACAGCAACCCTGTGCTGGGCTGCATCAAGAGCAGTGTGGCCAGCAGGGCAAGGGAGGGGATTCTCCCCCTTTACTCTGCTCTCCTCAGACCCCACCTGGAGTACTGTGTGCAGTTCTGGAGCCCCCAACACAAGAAGGACATGGAACTGCTGGAGCGGGTCCAGAGGAGAGCCACGAAGATGCTCAGAGGGCTGCAGCAGCTCTGCTATGAGGACAGGCTGAGAGAGTTGGGGCTCTGCAGCCTGGAGAAGAGAAGGCTTCGAGGAGACCTTAGAGTGGCTTTCCAGTATCTGAAGGGAGCCTACAGGAAGGCTGGGGAGGGACTATTGACAAGGTCTAGTAATGTCAGGACGAGGGGGAATGGGTTTAAGCTGGAAGAGGGGAGATTTAGACTGGATGTTAGGAGGAAGTTCTTTACAGTGAGGGTGGTGAGACACTGGCACAGGTTGCCCAGGGAGGTTGTGGATGCTTCCTCCCTGGAGGTGTTTAAGGCCAGGCTGGATGAGGCCTTGAGCAGCCTGCTCTAGTAGGAGGTGTCCCTGCCTATGGCAGGGGGTTGGAGCTGGATGATCCTTGAGGTCCCTTCCAACCTAAACCATTCTATGATTCTATGATTTTATGACATGGAACTGTTGAAGCGAGTTCAGAGGAGGCCACGAATATGCTCAGAGAGCTGGAGCAGCTCTGCTGTGAGGACAGGCTGAGAGAGTTGGGGCTCTTCAGCCTGAAGGAGAAGGCTTTAAGGAGACTTTGGAGTAGCCTTCCAGTATCTGAAAGGGACCTACGGGAGGGCTGGAGAGGGACTATTGGCAAGGTCTTGTAATGACAGGATGAGGGGGAATGGGTTTAAACTGGCAGAGGGGAGATTTAGACTATATGTAAAGAAGTTCTTTACAGTGAGGATGGTGAGACACTGGCATAGGTTGCCCAGGAAGGTTGTGGCTGCTCCCTCCCTGGAAGTGTTCTAGGCCCGGTTGGATGAGTCCTTGAGCAACCTGTTCTAGTGGGAGGTGTCCCTGCCTATGGCAGGGGGTTGGAACTGGATGAGCTTTGAGATCCCTTCCAACCTAAACCATTCTATGATTCTATGACTTCAGGAGCTGAGCTGAGGCCTAAATACCTAAGCTTTTCCTACTTAAAATCTCCCTCTCCAAAAATATGGACCATAAATATCCTCTCCCAGGAGACTGAGCTAAAAGTTACATTCAAACAGTGTCCTAATAAAGACAGTGGCTATTGAATAGTAAATAAAACATGTTCCAAGGACAGCAAATCATGATTACAATTCCTTCTATTTTTGTAGAACTTCAAAAATAAATGGGTTTGGTTTGGTTTATTTGGTTGTTTGGTTTGGTTTTGGGTTTTTGTTTTTTTTTTTAGGGGGTTTGTTTCGTTGTGTTGGCAAATAAAAACTCTGGAGGTAAGAGAACAAGCTAAATAGATGGAAATGCAAATGCAACAACCAAAGGAAAACAAAACAAAAGATTACTTAAGAATAGTAATTGGAAAAGAGAAAAGGTATTCCCTGGTAGCCTCTGTAAGACAAAAGAGGAGGAGAAGAAAATACAGGGAATTTTCCAAGCAGTTTCAACTTTTCATAGAATCATAGAATCAAGCAGGTTGGAAGAGACCTCCAAGATCATCCAGTCCAGCCTAGCACCCAGCACTATCCAGTCAACCAGACCATGGCACTAAGTGCCTCATCCAGGCTTTTCCACAACACCTCCAGGGACAGTGACTCCACCACCTCCCTGGGCAGCCCATTCCAATGCCAATCACTCTCTCTGCCAACAACTTCCTCCTAACATCCAGCCTAGACCTCCCCCAGCACAACTTGAGACTGTGTCCCCTTCTTCTGTTGCTGGTTGCATGGGAGAAGAGACCAACCCCACCTGGCTACAGCCTCCCTTCAGGTAGCTGTAGACAGCAATGAGGTCTGCCCTGAGCCTCCTCTTCTTTAGTGGGATTAAAATAAATTGATTTCAACAGGCTCTGATAGGGAGCAAGAAGTATTCTGGCCATAACTGCATGCCTAAACCACACTATTTTACACAGATGCCTGTCTTAAAGCAAGTAACCTTAAGTTTATCCTGATTAAATAGCATCTTTTTTTCCAGTCTGTGTGCAAATGCTTCACTCCATCAGACAGCCCAGAAAGGGCAGAGGAGGGGAAGTCCTACAAAGATTGGTCCTTACATCCTGAATTCTACACCATGGGGCCCAGACAAGCACCTCAGTGCCTCTCAGAGAAGCTTGCCCAGCAATTGGTTTATATATACCCCAGTTTTGGTAAAGTTTTCTGTGTTCCTGACAAAGCCTGAAGGGGACTTACATGAAAAACAAGCAAAGTTTTAATACATTTGAATGAGTTTGAACCAAATCTGCATGAAATAACCATTTCTCCATGCTCCCAGATAACAAAGCCACAGTTTGTATGGTGTTAATCTGCAGTGAAGACCCAGTGTCAGATCTGGCAACCCTTTGAAGTTAAAGGAAAACCTCCTGCTGGCTTTATGATGTCCAGATGCCTGGCTGGATTGGGAAATAATATGGCAATAGGACTTCCTAACCTCCAAATAGCTTTCTGAAGGCTTTGCCCAGTGATTATAGGAGACATGGGTGTAAATTGCTGCAAAAGAGGTTCCACTTCAACACAAGGGGGATCTTCTTTACTGTAAGGGTCCCAGAGCACTGGAACAGGCTCCCCAGAGAGGTTGTGGAGTCTTCTTCTCTGGAGACTTCCAAGGCCTGTCTGGATGTGTTCCTCTGTGATCTGTGTTAGATAGTGTTGTTCTGCTCTGGCAGGGGAGTTGGATTCAATGATCTCTTTGGGTCCTTTCCAACCCCTAACATCCTGTGAGCCTGTGATCCTGTGACATCAAGAGGACTGGGTGAGATGCTTTACCCAAATACTTCCAACTAACTGAGTAGAATACAGTAGCCCCCTAGAAGGGCTCCTGATTTTGATGTGAATAATCACAGAATGAAGCTCATCCAGGACAGGCTGACAGATTCCAGAAGAAAAGTAGGAATTAACATTTCAAAATAAAGTGTCTGGCTTTCCTTCTGAGTTTACTTTTTCCACTGAGTCATGTTACCTAGCATCAAAGTTGATTTTTTCTGTCAGATTTTCACAGTACTTTTATCCTCTTTTCCTTTTCCCTCCCTTCCCCTCCCCTCCCCCCCCCCCCCCCCCCCCCCCCCCCCCCCCCCCCCCCCCTCCCCCCCCCTCCCCCCCCCCCCCCCCCCCCCCCCCCCCCCCCCC
>WAAF01000685.1:70653-84660 GCA_013400475.1 Tricholaema leucomelas | reverse complement strand
ATTTTCTTTTCTATTTTATTTTATTTTTTCTTCTCTTTTATCTTCTTTCTTCTGTTTTCACTTATCTTTTATCTTCTTTTCTTCTCTTCTGTTTTCTCTTCTCTTTTCTCTTCTTTCCTTTTCTCCTCTTATCTTCCTTTTCTTTTCTCTTCTCTTCTCTTTTCTTTTATCTCCTTTTCTTCTCTTCTCTTCTCTTCTGTCTTCTCTTCTCTTTTTTTTCTTTTCTTTTTTCCTTTTTCCTTCCCCCTTTCCCCTTTCCCCTTTCCCCTTTCCCCTTTCCCCTTTCCCCTTTCCCCTTTCCCCTTTCCCCGTTCTATTTCTTCCCTTTCCTTTTTCCCCCCCTGAAAGAAGAAAAAATACAAAAGGAAGACTGGAAAAAGAGAGGGACTTTAAGAGAAATAGAATTGTATTCTTTTTTCAAAAAAGGAATTTAAATCCAGATTGATGTTTTCACATAAAACAGCAGAAATATGAATGCTGCAGAGGTGGCATTTTGATGCTCTGTGTTTTCTGCTGCAGGAATTTCTTGACTGTTTTCAGCCTGTCTTTAAATCCAGATTGTTGTTTTCACATAAATCAGTGGAAATATGATTGTTGCAGAAGTGGCATTTTGATGCTCTGTGGTTCTATATTCTCTGCTGCAGGAATTTCTTGACTAAGAGTTTTCAGGCAATTTTCACTCTTTCTTTACACCCAGAAGTGACACCCAGTGAACTAGTTAGGAACCTAAGTTCTCCCACATCCCAGAAATGAGGGTGAACAGAGGAAGCATGATTTATCTGAGAGAAATACATTTATTCGCTTGATGTTTTCATCTAATCCAGAAAACAAAGACTGGGTGTTGCAGAAGTGGTATTTTGCTAGTCTGTGATTATATGTTTTCTACTGCAGGAATGTCTTGATTAAGAATTTTCAGCCAACTTAAAGGCCCAAGTATTAGAATTCCCCTGCAATCTGTCATCCTGAGCCATAATCTTTCAGAGCAGCACTGAGAGATCTGTTTTGAGCAGTGGAGCATCTACGGTACAACAGAGTAGTGTATGTAATACAAGCTAGGATAACACAGGGTAAGAGATTAATATTCTGCATCATACTGTGGCTCTGTTATTTTTATCCTGCTGTTTCTTTCACTCACCATCTCATGACTCACACCCTCCCCACACTGGAATTCCTGTCTCCATCTCGTGGCTCGGTGGCGTGTGTCAGAAGACGACGCTGTGGAAAGCCATCTGGAGAGCAGTGCTGCTGCCTGAGCTCCAGGTCGCTGCTGAAAACAGAGAGAGACACAGCATTGCTTACTGATTTACTCAGAACTGCTCTGACTGCTGCAGCCTGTCCTCAGTATTTGTAAGGGCTGCACTTCTTCCTGGTTTATGCTCTTGGTGACATCATTGAATCATGGAATGTTAGGAGTTGGAAGAGACCTCCAGAGATCATCCCAACCCCTCTGCAAAGCAGGATCACTCAGGGCAGGTCACACAGGAAAACACACAGGTGAGGTTTGAAAATCTTCAGAGAAGGAGAGTGCACAAAGTCTCTGGGCAGCTTGGTCCAGTGCTCTGTCACCCTCACCATAAAGCAGTGTCTTCTCGTGTTGAGGTGGAACCTTTTGTGTTTCAGCTTGTACCCATTGTACTTGTTCTATCACTGGGCACCACCAAGAAGAGATTGGCATCTTCATCTTGTATTAGAAATGCTGTGTCCAGCAGGAGTAGGGAGATGATCATCTCCTTGGATTCAGCTCTGGTGAGGCCACACCTCGAGTTTTGTGTTCAGTTTTGGGCACCTCAACACAAGAGGGATGTGGAGGTTTTGGAGCGAGTTCAGAGGAGGGTGATGGAGCTGGGGAAGGGGCTGGAGAATAAATCTGACAAGGAGCAACTGGAGGAGCTTGGGATGGTTAATGTGAAACAGAGGAGGCTGAGGGGAGATCTCATTGCTCTCTGCAACTACCTGAAGGGACATTTATTTGAAGAAGTCAAAGAAGCCAAGTTCACAGAATATCTGCATTTTGCCAAAAGAAATCAGTTATGTGGGGAAAAGGAAAAAAAAACAAACCCAAAGCCTAACTCAGAGATGAGAATTCCATAAAGTACAGCAATATTCCTCTCACAGAGGTACTGGAGCAATGAGCTCTCTGAGGACCAGAGAAGGGTGACAAAGCTGGTGAAAGGCCTGGAACACAAACCCTATGAGGAGAGGCTGAGGGAGCTGGGGGTGTGCAGCCTGGAGAAGAGGAGGCTCAGGGCTGACCTCATTGCTGCCCACAACTGCCTGAAGGGAGGCTGTAGCCAGGTGGGGTTGGTCTCTTCTGCCAGGCAACCAGCAACAGAACAAGGGGACACAGTCTCAAGTTGTGCTGGGGGAGGTCTAGGCTGGATGTTAGGAGGAAGTTGTTGGCAGAGAGAGTGATTGGCATTGGAATGGGCTGCCCAGGGAGGTGGTGGAGTCACTGTCCCTGGAGGTGTTGTGGAAAAGCCTGGATGAGGCACTTAGTGCCATGGTCTGGTTGACTGGATAGGACTGGGTGCTAGGTTGGCCTGAATGATCTTGAAGGTCTCTTCCAACCTAATTGATTCTATGATTCTATGACCTTAGTGTTTATCTAGACAAAGTAATCTGCTTTTTTTGCTGAGAAGGTAGGTAGGAGCTCTGGAGCTCCTGGAGTAAGATTGGCAGAAGGAGCCTTCTCACTCCATTGTGTTATTCCAGCTTTCCCAGAGAAATGCACCACAGGATCTCATGATGGAACTAGCCTTTCATCTCCTGCTTTTAGATCCCTTGGCCTCCTGCTTTTAGATCCCTTGGCCTCCTGCTTTTCCCTTCTGTCAAATCTGGTTATACAGGTACCAGTGGAAAAACAGAAAGCATGTTCTATTTCTCTGGTTTCTTCTTCAAATTGGCCTGGGGGCAAACCTCTAATCTTGTCACCTCAGCTCAAGCCGTCCATGTCGATTTCAGAGACCAGCCACTGGGTCTTTTGTTGGCAAAGTAGCCTCACCCAGCAGAGAAACTTTGTTGTTCAGCATCCAGATGCCAGCTCAAGTCACCCATCACATCCTCTGCTCTCCCTTTTTGTCCATTTCCAGCATAACTGCATGCCTGGAGGGCAGTAGATGTGCATAATGGAGAAGGAAGACTGAAGGCTTGTACATCCATGTCACATTCAAATGTCAGGTCTTCCCTGAATCCAAAGGGCAGAAGCTTCCCTCAGTCCACTCTCAATCTAGAAATGTGACCTCAACACACCAGTCATGTCATTGCTCTCAGACAGCTCCTCCAGCTGGAGAACAATCAATGCAAGGGCCTGAGGAAAGCCTGAGGAGGATGTGGTTAGTGACCTGAAATGAAGTGTGTGTAAACTCTGGTAGAAGCTTCCACTAGAATCTCTTCCACTGGGGTCAGCACCTCAGGACAACAAATGCTACTGCAGTTTGAGAGATGATTACCAAAAAAAAAAAAAACCCAACCAACCAAAAAAAATCTAAAGGGAATTGGCCCAGCCAGAGGGGGAAAAAATTCTTGTTAAAGCAGCAGTGCCCTGCTGTGAGCAGCTGTGAGCTTTCTGTTCAGTAGACAGGCTCCAAGGTACTACTGATTAACAAGTTTTTGCTTGTCAAGCTCCTGTGAGCAGTCCTTGAGTAATGTCTACAACTACCTGAAGAGAGGCTGTAGCCAGGTGGGGTTGGTCTCTTCTGCCAGGCAACCAGCAACAGAACAAGGGGACACAGTCTCAAGTTGTGCCAGGGGAGGTCTAGGCTGGATGTTAGGAGGAAGTTGTTGGCAGAGAGAGTGATTGGCATTGGAATGGGCTGCCCAGGGAGGTGGTGGAGTCACTGTCCCTGGAGGTGTTCAAGCAAAGCCTGGATGAGGCACTTAGTGCCATGGTCTAGTTGGCTGGATAGGGCTGGGTGCTAGGTTGGACTGGATGATCTTGGAGGTCTCTTCCAACCTGGTTGATTCTATTCTATGTCTATCCTGAGTTGAAGTCTCTTCTCCTGAGCCTGTATTTGGCTGCAGCTTTTCTATGATGACTGTACAAATGAAGTGGGATTCTTACAATAGCTTAGTTTTTCATCTATGCCTTGAGAGGCACAAGAAGCCAGGAAAGCAATTGCTCAGAGCAGCCAGGAAACCACTTGTAAAAAGGAGCCTTCTTGGTATTGAGTCCCTGCACTTCCTCTCTGTGCTGGTTTGAGGCTAATTGGAATATTTTACTGAGAGAAATGAAATCCCTAGCTGTGAGAAGAAAGAAAACAGCATGTACCCTCTATCACCCATTCTTCTGTGAGAAACACAACTAGTCAAAATACAGATAAGACACACTCACTTCTCACACACTGCTCAGCTCTCACTTCAGGCTGTGCCTTCTTTCTGGTAGTCTGGGCTCTGTGGCTGTTTCTGCCTTTACTCTCTAATCCACCTAACCCTTTCTCCTCTAACCCCCTTGTCATCTTTTTGACATCTCACCTCACATCTCCAGATTTATCATGTGCGATATCATGTGGCCTCAAATTGTATCAGGGGAGGTTTAGGTTGGCTGTTGGGAGGAAGTTCTTTCCTGAGCAGGTGGTCAGGCACTGGAACAGGCTGCCCAGGGAGGTGGTGGAGTCACCATCCCTGGAGGTGTTTAAAAGGAGAGTGGATGTGGTGCTTGAGGCTATGGTCTAGTGATGAAGGATGCTGGGATGAAGGTTGGACTGAATGATCCCTCAGCCTCTCCTCATAGGGCTTGTGCTCTTTATCACACTATAGAGATGTTTAGTTGCTGGTCTTCAGATAAGGCAGTCCAGTTCATAGCAGGTGAATGAATGGAATAAGGTTCTATGCCAAAGAGATTGAACTGATCACAACATGAAGAAAATTTGACTTGACAAACCCAGACTCTGCCATTGTATTAGCTGCAGGATGAGTGACCTGATCAGAGAGTGGATGTGGTGCTTGAGGCTATGGTCTAGTGATGAAGGATGTTAGGATGAAGGTTGGGCTGGCTGATCCTGGTGGTCCTTTCCAACCATAGCAATTCCTAGTGATTAGATGTTGTGCTGAGGGATTTGGTTTGGTCAAGGACTTGTCAGTGTGAAACTAATGATTGGACTCAATGAGCTTGGAGGTCTTTTCCAACCTAAGAAATTCTGTGATTCTGTGATTCTATGTGAGCTGCAGCACAGGAGGTTCCACCTCAACAAAAGGGAAAACATCTTGACTATAAGGGACACAATGCCCTGAAACAGGCTGCCCAGAGAGGTTGTGGAGTCTCCTTCTCTGGAGACTTTCAAGGCCTGTCTGGATGTGTTCCTGTGTGACCTGAGCTAGATTGTATGGTCCTGCTCTGGCAGGGGGTTTGGACTAAATGATCTCTTTGGATCCCTTCCAATCCCTGGCATCCTGTGAGCCTGTGATCCTGTGAGATATATATGGGTTGATCTGGTTATTTCTGAAGGAAGGGAAAGAGGAGATTGGGTAAGGAGCCTTCTTGGGGACTTGGATTGCTTTCTGGGAGGGGTGTTGTGTTTCTGTATTACCTTTAACTTGTATATAACTGTATATATTTGTGTATATCTGCTTGTATATTGTGCTAAGCTTAAATATAGCTTCATTCCTTAACTTTCACCTGGCTGAGTCTAGTCTGGGTGATTTTCTAAAGTGGGGGGGGGGGGGTCGGGTTAACTCCCAAACCATCACACTCTCACTCACCCAAACACAAGGAAAGGAAGATGCAGGGATGCAGTCCATGGTACTCACTTGTAGTCAACTGGTGTAGAGCAAAGCAAAGGACCTTCTCAGTGAACTGTTTTCTTCCGAGGCTGTAAGGTGTTTAGAAGATACAATTCTCTACAGCTGCCTGAGGCTGGTGTTGGTTTCTTCTTCCAAGTAACTAGAGACAGGATGAGAGGAAATGATTTTTTTGTGCCAGCAGAGGTTTAGGTTGGACATTAGGAAAGAATTATTTACTGAGAGAGTGGTGAGGGGTTGGAACAGGCTGCCTAGGGAGGTGGGGGAGTAGCCATCCCTGGAGGTGTCCAAGAAATGTGTAGATGTGGTGCTTTGTGGTCATGGTTGGACTTGATGATCTTATAGGTCTTTTCCAACCTTAATAATTCTATGATTTGTCATAAAACTCAACCTTTACCACCTCCAACAGACATTTAGCTTGCAGTTCCTACAAGACTGAGCAGGCTCATCTTGAAACAACTTCGTGATACCTGCTGTATGTGTCTGATGGGCCACAAGGGCACTGAAGTCTGAAAGAATAGAATCATAGAATGATAGAATGAAGCAGGTTGGAAGAGACCTCCAAGATCATCCAGTCCAACCTAGCACCCAGCCCTAGCCAGTCAACCAGACCATGGCACTAAGTGCCTCATCCAGGCTTTTCTTCAACACCTGCAGGGATGGCGACTTCACTGCCTCCCTGGGCAGCCCATTCCAATGCCAATCACTCTCCACATATCCTGGATAGTAATGGTACAATTTTATTCTGGACCAGCCTAATCATATTGCTAACTAAAACAATGCAAGGAATGGTGTCATTCAGAGTGACTTCAAAAGCTAACAGTGAACACAATCAAAGCAGAAGATCACAAAAGAGAAGTACAGGATGGGTGAGTGGCTCAAGAGCAGTCATGTAGAAAAGGACTGGAGGGTGTCAGTTGATGAAAAACTCAACATGAGCTGGCAATGTGCATTTGCAGCCCAGAAGGCAGCTGTGTGCTGGGCTGCATCAAAGGAAGTGTTATCAGCAGGATGAGGGAGGTGATTGTGTTCTTCTACTCTGCTTTGATGAGACCTCACCTAGAGCACTCCATCCAGTTTTAGGGTCCCCAGCATAAGGACATGGAACTGCTGGAGCAGGTCCAGAGAAGGGCCATGAAGATGATAAGAGAGCTGGAAGACCTCTCCTATGGAGACAGGCTGAGAGAGAGCTGTGACTGTTTAGTCTGGAGAAAAGAAGGCTCTGGGGAGACCAGTACCTGAAGGGGGTCTACAACAAAGCCAGGAAGGGACTTTTTACAAGGGCTTATAGAGACAGAATGAGAGGAAATGGATTTCTCCATCTTAAAATGTTTCTCTCCTAGGAACAAAGGTCCATAGTTGTGTTTTTCCCAATAATCATAAAATCATACTCATTTAGGCTGGACAAGAGCTTTAAGATCAAGTCCAGTTGTTAACCCAGCACTACCAAGTCCACAATGAAACCACAGCACTACATGCTACATTTGTGCTTCCCCATACCTCCATAGATGGTGACTCAATCACTTCCTTGGGCAGCCTGTTCCAGTGCTTTACAATCTTTTTTTCCTAATATCCAATCTAAACCTCCCCTGGTGCAACTTGAAGCCATTTGCTCTTGTAGAATAGAATAGAACAGAATAGAATCAACTAGGTTGGAAGAGAGCTCCAAAATCATCCAGTCCAACCTAGCACCCAGCCCTAGCCAATCAACCAGACCATGGCACTAAGTGCCTCATCCAGGCTTTGCTTCAACACCTCCAGGGATGGTGACTCCACCACCTCCCTGGGCAGCCCATTCCAATGCCAATCACTCTCTCTGCCAACAACTTCCTCCTAACATCCAGCCTAGACTTCCCCTGGCACAACTTGAGACTGTGTCCCCTTGTTCTGTTGCTGGCTGCCTGGCAGAAGAGACCAACCCCACCTGGCTACAGCCTCCCTTCAGGCAGTTGTAGGCAGCAATGAGGTCAGCCCTGAGCCTCCTCTTCTCCAGGCTTGATATTATGGAGAAGAGGCTGGCTCCCATCTCACTACAGTCTCCCTTCAGATAGTTGTGGAAAGCAATGAGGTGTCCCCTCATCCTTCTCCACACTGAATGACTCCAGCTCCCTCACACAGCCCTCATAAGACTTGTTCTCAGGCCCTTCACCAGCTTCACTGCCCTTCTCTGGACCCACTCCAGCAACTCAATATCCTTCTTGCAGAGAGGGCCCTCAAAACTGAACGCTTACTATGTGGGAGAAGTGACTGGCTTCCAACTACAAGTTTTAGACTTATTACTATTAACTGATTTATGCAACTTTTATACTTATCCTATCCATGTATGAATTAGCTCTCAGTCTCACTGTATTTTAAGTAAGATCACTACTACATGGAGAGCAAACAGGCTGAGCTCTTACCCCTGTGAAGCAATGCATCAAGCGTCTCTATCTGCATCAGGACTGGGACTGTTGTTCTAAGACAGGCACTGACAAGTACCTAAGCTGCAGACTTTGACTGCCCCAGTAAGGGTTAGTTCAGCCCTTTCATTTCTAGGTATGCAGTTTAATTAGATCAGCCTTGCTGTGTTCAGCAGTATGACAGCAGTCATTCTGAGGCATCGCTTTTCCTCTGTTTCTGCTTTTCCACAGGCTTTGTGAGGACAGGCTTCCCCCCTGTCAACTAAGAGCACAGATGAGGAGCACAGTCACATCAGAAAAACACAGGGTTTGCTGAAGCTTACCAGCTCCCTTCATATCAGGTCAGGTTGCTGGTCCTCCAGCTACTAGCTGCCTATCTGCAATGGCAAATGCAGGCTGGCAAGGCAATGTTGAGTCTGACAGAATCTAACTTCAGCAGGTGTTGCTGGAGCCTGTAGGAGGTGTTGTCTCTGAGCCTCAGTGAGGCTGTCAAAACTGGCAAGCCAGCTTGATAAGGCAAGCTTGCTAGCAGCTTTGCTAGCTCTACAAAGAACCAGGCCATTCACAAACTGAAAAGAGCAAAAGATGAAAGGGTCTTTTAGGAGAGTTCCATACGCTCACAGATAAGAAGTACAGTTTTGTTTTCACTATATCACTTGAACATCTCAGAAACAGCCACAAAGCTGCTGAAGGCAATGGATCACCTCCTTGATGAGGACAGGCTGAGGGAGATGGGGCTTGGAGCAGAGGAGCCTGAGGGCTGCCTTCATTCATGTTGATCAAGATGTGCAGAGCAGTGTCAGGAGGACAGAGCCAGGCTCTGCTCAGGGATATTCAATGACAGTACAAGGGGCAATGGAGGCAAGCTGGAGCAGAGGAGGTTCCATGGGAACAGAAGGAGAAACTTTATCACTGTGACCTGCCAGACCCCTGGAGCAGGCTATCCAGAGAGGTTGTGGAGTCCCCTTCAAAATCCACCTGGATGCATTCGTGTGTGACCTGCTCTAGATGCTCCTGCTCTGGCAGAGAGGGTTGGACTGGATTATCTTTCCAGATCCCTTCCAAATCCTAACATTCTGTGATTCTGTGCCAAACCCTGCATGCAGCTTTAGATGCTGGAGCTCAAAACAGAGGATGAGGCTTATAGGAAACATCCTAATGATCCAGATGAGGTCTCACCAGGTCAGAGCAGAGCAGGAGGAGAACCTCCCTTCATCTGCTGGACACACTCTTCCTAATCCACACCAGGATGCCATTGGCCTTCTTGGCCACAAGGGCACATTGCTGTGCCATGGTTAACTTGCTATCCACCAGGAGCCCCAGGTCCCTCTCCACAGGACTGCTTTCCAGCAGATCACCTCCCAGCCTGTACTGGTGCACTTTATTGTTCCTCCCCAGATGCAGGACTCTGCACTTGTCCTTGTTGAACTTCAGCTGGTTCCTCTGTGCCCAACTCTCAGTCTGTCCAGCTCTCTCTGGATGGCTGCACAGCCTTCAGCTGTCTCAGCCAAGCCTCCCAGCTTGGTGTCATCAGCAAACTTGCCCTCTGTGCCCTCATCAATGTCACTGATGAAGATGTTGAACAGGACTGGCCCCAGCACTGGTCCCTGGGGGACACCACTGGTCACAGCTCTCCCGCTGGACCTGGCACCATTGATCACCACCCTCTGAACTGTTCCCATGTAGATAAAACCTTCCAGCTTTATTGAAAAAACAAAAGCCATATTCAATGCCTGCAGGAAAACTGCTGTAAATCCATAGACTGCTTTAGGTTAGAAGGGATCTTAAACGTTATCTAGAGCTTGGTTTAAGTTGAAAGAGTCTTTAAAGATCATCTAGGTCCTACCTCTCTGCGGCAGGACACCTTCCACTAAACCAGTTTGCTCAAGGTCTCATCCAGCTTGACCTGAAACACCTACAAGACTCCATTCCTGGCCTTCTTGGGCAACCTGTTCCAGTGTCTCACCACCCTCACTGGAAAGAATTTCTTCTCAAGTCTAAATGCACCCTCCTCAAGCTTCAATCCCTTCCCTCTTGTCCCATCACTGCAACCCTTGTCAAAAGTCCCTTCCCACCTTTCTTGTAAGGTCCCTTCAGGTCCTGGAAGGCTGCTCTAAGATCTCCCCAGAGACTGAACAGTCCCAACTCTCTCAGCCTGTCTCCACAGGGGAGGCTCTCCAGCCCTCTGACCATCTTCAAAGCCCTCCTGATAGTAAAGTTTCAAGAACCACATAATGTCCCTGCTACATAAACTGCATTTCCCCCAAAGAAAGCTCCACCAGACTAGACCAGAATTCTGCAATAGACAATGCAAGATGATTTTCAGCACACGCATATGTTGTGGCAATGCCCTAGATGCACTTCTGTTCCTAAATCATAGAATCACAGAATCAACCAGGTTGGAAGAGACCTCCAAGGTCATCCAGTCCAACCTAGCACCCAGCCCTGGCCAATCAACCAGACCATGGCACTAAGTGCCTCAGCCAGGCTTTTCTTCCACATCTCCAGGGACGGGGTCTTCACCACCTCCCTGGTTCTTCCACCCCAATTCTTCCTTTTGATTTTTGTCTTGTTTTAGATACAGTATGCTTTGGATAGTATGAAGCTGGTAATATTGTTCAGCCTGGTGAGGCTCTCTCCCAGGTTTCACAAGTAATCCATCACTGCACTGATGACAGAATGCTGCAGTCTTGCTTAACGAGGGCAGTGCACCAAATGTCTTCTAATTTCCACACAGGTCAGTGAACCAGTTGTGATTTAGTGCCCTGCCTCCAGGACAAGCCACACATTTGGAAGAGAAAAAACAGAAAATAAATATTGGAAAGAATCTACAATGATCATCCATTCCAACAGCCTGACAACTTTAGGGCTGATCAAAATTGAAAGCACTGCATCCAGTTCTGGAGCCACTATGACAAGAGGGATGTGGAGATGCTGGAGCGTGTCCAGAGAAGGGCCACGAGGATGCTCAGAGGGCTGCAGCAGCTCTGCTGTGAGCACAGACTGAAAGAGTTGGGGCTGTGCAGTCTGGAGAAGAGGAAGCTCCCAGGTGACCTTCTTGTGGCCTTCCAGGATCTGAATGGGGCCTACAAAAAAGCTGGGGAGGGACTTCTTAGGCTGTCAGGGAGTGACAGGACTGGGGGGAATGGAGCAAAGCTGGAGGTGGGGAGATTCAGAGTGGACGTGAGGAGGAAGTTGTTGAGCATGAGAGTGGTGAGAGCCTGGCATGGGTTGCCCAGGGAGGTGGTTGAGGCCCCATGGCTGGAGGTGTTTAAGTCCAGGCTGGCTGAGGCTGTGTGCAGCCTGCTCTAGGGTAGGGTGTCCCTGCCCATGGCAGGGGGGTTGGAAATAGATGATCCTTGTGGTGTCTTCCAAGTCTGACTGATTCTATGATTCTATTAAGGACATTGCTGAAGTGCCTTCTAAACACCAGCAGGTGTGGGGTATCATCCACCTCTCTAGGAAGCCTGCTGCAGTGTTTGACCATCCTCTCAGTGAAGAAATGCCTCTTAACATCCAATCTGAACCATGATGTCAGAAAATATCTGCATCTGAACTTCCTGCTAAAGCCACCACTAAGACACAGTATCCTCGTTGTGGGGGAAGCCATCCACAACATGAGCTGGCTCAGGGAGCCCTGCCAAAGCCAGGATACACACTCCAGGCCACACAGGCTGGTATGCAGCACCAGGCACAGCCACAGCCACTTGGCCCTGTCAGAATGGGAGTGTAAGGTACACAGAAGAGAACTGGTGATCACAGAATCATAGAATGGAGCAGGTTGGAAAAGACCTCCAAGATCATCCAGGCCAACCTAACACCCAGCCCTAGACAATCACTAAGTGCCTCATCCAGTCCTCTTTTGAACACCTTCAGGGACAGTGACTCCACCACCTCCCTGGGCAGCCCATTCCAATGCCAATCACTCTCTCTGCCAACAACTTCCTCCTAGTATCCAGCCTAGACCTGCCCTGGCACAACTTGAGACTGTGTCCCCTTGTTCTGTTGCTGGTTGCCTGGCAGAAGAGACCAACCCCACCTGGCTACAGCCTCCCTTCAGGTAGTTGTAGACAGCAATGAGGTCAGCCCTGAGCCTCCTCTTCTCCAGGTTGCACACCCCTGCTCCCTCAGTCTCTCCTCACAGGGTTTGTGTTCCAGGCCTCCTTGTGAATGTAAGGAAGATCTTTTTCAATGTGAAGGTGACAAAACACTGGAACAGGCTGTCCAGAGAGGTTTTGGGGTTTGCTTCTCTGGAGATATTCCAAACCTTCCTGGATACATTTCAGTGTGCCCTGCCCTAGGTAATGCTGGCAGGGGGGTTGGACTGGATGATCTTTTGAGATCCCTTCCAACCCCTAAAGTTCCATGATTCTGTGACTCTGCTGACTTTGCAAAAGAGATAGCATTAGGAGAATGATCACAGAATGTAAGGGGTTGAAAGGGACCTCGAAAGCTCACCCTGTCCAACCCCCTGCCATAGCAGGATTGCCTTTACCTGTGTCCAGGCAAGTTCTGAATACCTCCAGAGAGGGAGACTCCACAGCCCCCCCGGGCAGCCTATGCCAGGGTTCTGTCACCCTCACAGGGAAGAAAAATCCTCCTCACGTTTACTTGAAAATGGGGGACATGCAAGACAAACAAGAAGCAATTCATTCATAATGGGCAGAGCAGAGGGACTGTGATATGCACACCAAAGCAGAAAGTGAGCCGCAGCTCCTCTTGAGTGCTGACCCACACAGCACATCAGCAGACTGTGCTTCTTACCAAGGCACTGGGTGCTAGCAGCCTGTGCTCAGTGCTGAGCTCAGCTGGAGCTGCAGGCCCTGCCACAGAGCACATCAGCAGACTGTGCTTCTTACCAAGACGTTGGGTGCTAGCCGCCTGTGCTCAGTGCTGAGCTCGGCTGGAGCTGCAGGCCCTGCCACGGAGCACATCAGCAGACCGCGCTTCTCACAGGACCAAGGCACCCGGTGCTAGCAGCCTGTGCTCAGCGCTGAGCTCAGCTGGAGCTGCAGGCCCAGCCACTCGCTGAGTACTGTTTTCCCTCAGTGAAAAGCACCAGCTCCAGCCTCCTACTGAGATGCTAACCCAACAGAGCCAGCAACTCAGCAGGGGCCGGCTGTAGCCCTGGATATACATAGCCCATCTGTTCTCAGTGAGCGCTGATGCTGCACCCTTTGAGCACATCCTGTACTGCTTTAACCCCTGTACAACCTCCTGCTCGCTTAGGGTACTCTGCTTCTCTTCAAGGGAGAGCAGCGATTAACCTGCGCTTTGGGAACGCCTCCTCTCAGCCCTTTGCTCTGATGAGGCAGTTAAAAGGAACGTTCTGCAGGGCCAATAAAGAATTACTGACATCAGTCAGCTGCGTTCACCCCTCCAGATTTTACCACCGTGCTGCGGAGTGCAAAGCTGCAGACTTGATTCACTGCAAATCAGCTCAGCTCTACACTCTTTGGTCTCAGATGTGTCAGCAGCAAACCGCAAGCAACAGCCACGGATCAGGCAAGAGATTTGTCTGAATCACTTTCATTTTATCCTCACAGTTTAACCTTGGAAAATACTTTCTTTTTTTTTTTTTTTTCCCCAGGATTTGTTGTTGTTGTTGTTGTTCAGTAGTTAGTTCTCCCCTTGGGAAAGATGCACAAATCCAGTGAGTGGCTGGAGAGCAGCCCTGAGGAAAGGGATTTGGGAGTGCTGGTGGACCAGAAGCTCAACATGAGCCAGCAGTGTGCACTTCAAGCCTGGAGGGGCAACCAGAGCCTGGGCTACATCAGGAGAAGTGTGGCCAGCAGGTCGAGGGAGGTGATTCTCCCCCTCTGCTGTGCTCTGCTGAGACCCCACCTGCAGTACTGCATCCAGTTCTGGAGCC
>WAAF01000685.1:47737-70575 GCA_013400475.1 Tricholaema leucomelas | reverse complement strand
GGTGTTTAAGGCCAGGCTGGCTGAGGCTGTGTGCAGCCTGCTCTAGGGTAGGGTGTCCCTGTCCATGGCAGGGGGGTTGGACCTAGATGATCCTTGTGGTCTCTTCCAACTCTGACTGGTTCCATGATTCTATGACTCTATGATCCTATATTAATTGGCTGTTAATCAGCTGGGCAGAAATGGGAATTGAACATTCCCTGCATGTGTTACAGCCTAGCAGAATTCATTCCTGTCCTTTCCTTAAATTGAGAAGGCATGCATGGCACACCCCTGAGTAGAGGCACTTCATGAGGTAGGCTTCTTTTCAGTAAAGGTTACCTGGATCATGTTTCTTATTTAACAGAGACTAAAACAATACAGAATCAGCCATTGGCAGCACTCCCAGGATATTTTTTCCACTCGCACATATTTCTTCAAATGTCAACAGCAGCCTAACCATTCTCATCTGGGAAGCCTGACATCAGATGTACATTAGCTTTGGACCAAAAAAAAAACCCAAAAAACTCAACAACAACAAAAAAAAAAGTAAATAAATAAAAATCCCCAAAGCCCCTTCTAAAAAGGAAAACAAATTCAAAGCATGTTACATTGGCTCCTGCTCCTGAGCACTCCACAAGGAGCAGGAGGAAATTTTACAGCAGGAGTTCACATCTGTGGCAGGAAAATCAGACAAGGGAATCGTGTGGCTTTTAGGGGTGAGAAGTGGATGGTGTGTGAGTGTGATGGTTTGGGTGTTCCCTGCCCCCCCACACTGAGGAAAATAGCCCAGACTAGACCCAATTGATCTGGAAATTGAAGAATGAAGCTATTTTTACAGCTTAGCACAATATACAAGTGGATATTTACAATCTATACAGCTATGAGGAGAGGCTGAGGGAGCTGGGAGTGTTTAGCCTGGAGAAGAAAAGGCTCAGAGCAGACCTCATTGCTGTCTACAACTACCTGAAGGGAGGCTGTAGCCACGTGGGGTTGGTCTCTTCTGCCAGGCAACCAGCAACAGAACAAGGGGACACAGTCTCAAGTTGTGCCAGGGGAAGATCTAAGCTGGATGTTAGGAAGAATTTCTTCACACAGAGAGTGATTGGCATTGGAATGGGCTGCCCAGGGAGGTGGTGGAGTCACCATCCCTGGAGGTGTTCAAGAAAAGCCTGAATGAGGCACTTAGTGCCATGGTGTAGTTGGTTGGACAGGGCTGGGTGCTAGGTTGGACTGGATGATCTTGGAGGGCTCTTCCAACCTCAAGTTGTGCAGAGGGAGGTCTAAGCTGGATGTTAGGAAGAATTTCTTCACACAGAGAGTGATTGGCATTGGAATGGGCTGCCCAGGGAGGTGGTGGAGTCGCTGTCCCTGGACGTGTTCAAGAAAAGCCTGGATGAGGCATTTAGTGCCTCTAGTTGAGGCTATCTAGTTGACTGGCTAGGACTGGGTGCTAGGTTGGAGTGGATGATCTTGGAGGTCTCTTCCAACCTGGTTGATTCTATGATTCTATGATATACAGAAATAGACAAGTTAAAAAGGTAATACAGAAACACAACAGCCCTCCCAGAAACTTGAGTCCCCAGGAGGGGCTCCCAATCACCCTTCCACCTTCTTCCTACCCCTCTGCCTTACCCCAGATTTTGCCTTCTGCTCAAGATGAGTTTGGAGGGTTGGCCAGGGGGGTTAGGAAGCAGACAGATTAGTCAGGCAGCAAGTTAAGTTAGAGAGAGAAGTTCATGCAGCCCCAGAGACAGACTCCTCTATCTATGTTTGTGTTCTTGTCCTTATACATCTCAGCAAGCCTATGAGCGCAGTAGACATCACCATTGTTTCCTTTTCACAGCCTATAATTTAATTCTTCTCACCAAAACATTCTAGCTAGCTTCAAACTAGCACAATCAGATTCTTATTTAAGCCTGATTGCTGTGTGTTTGGGTTTGTTATACAACAGCAGACCAAAAAAAAAAAAGGTCTCAAAAAAACAACAAGAAACCCTCCCAAACAAACAAAAATGCACAAACAAAAAAGCCCTTAACAAACAAACAAAAATAAACCCCAAAACCAAATCCCAAATCCAAGAGAATAAAAATATCCCAAACAGAGCCTTAAGAGCTATGCTTGCTTTGCAGTCCTGGAATTCAAACCAGCCAGCCAAATAATGCTGCTGCTGACTGCAGAAGAGCTTCCCTGGAAAGAAGCATTTTGTCTTAAGCAAATTGTTTTGGTTTGTTTGGGCTTGGTTTTTTTTTTCAGCATCAGTCTCTGATTATTTTCTCTTCCAAATTTAGGCCCTTCACACACATCTCAGCATCACCTGCTTTGCTTGAGCAACTGCTGTAGATGACCAGGACTTGCCATGCTGTTATTTTGCAAAGCTGAGTTTGAGAAACAAGGAATATTGTTTCCACGCTGCCTTCTCCTCACAGCACATACCAGCTAGCACTAGAAGAGAGATCTCTATTTAATTTGGTCTGTCAAGACCCAAAGGAAACAAAGGATATGACTGAATCATAGAATCAAGCAGGTTGGAAGAGACCTCCAAGATCATCCAGTCCAACCTAGCACCCAGCCCTGTCCAATCAACCAGACCATGGCACTAAGTGCCCCATCCAGGCTTTGCTTCAACACCTCCAGGGACAGTGACTCCACCACCTCCCTGGGCAGCCCATTCCAATGCCAATCACTCTCTCTGCCAACAACTTCCTCCTAACATCCAGCCTAGACCTGCCCTGGCACAACTTGAGACTGTGTCCCCTTGTCCCGTTGCTGGCTGCCTGTCAGAAGAGACCAACCCCCACCTGGCTACAGCCTCCCTTCAGGTAGTGGTAGACAGCAATGAGGTCACTCCTGAGCCTCCTCTTCTCCAGGCCAAACAATCCCAGCTCCTTCAGCCTCTCCTCATAGGAGTCTTCTCTTCTCCAGGATGAACACTCCCAGCTCCCTCAACCTGTCCTCATAGCAGAGGTACTCCAGTTCTTGGATCATCTTTGTGGCCCTCCCCTGGACTTGCAGCTTCTCTGGACTTTACAAGGAAGATTAATAGAAAGCTCCCTTCTCCTTATTGGCCTCAAAGGCAATTTTGTTCACTTACCTCCAATGTGTGTTTGGCTTTTGGGTTATACTTTTGCTTTCACATGGGGACTTTGAGTATTTATCTTACACCCTGACATTGAATAATACATAAATACAAAAATAACTGATAAACAAAGCTTTGAACCTTCTTAGTTGTTAAATTAAACATTAAAGAGAAATGCCTTGACCTAAGAAGTGTCACCAGACTTTCCATGCCATGTACCTCAGCATTCCAGACCCCAAATTCTGCTGGTCTTTGCTATGGTCATGACTTCCACACTAACCCATCTGCTTACTAACCTGCTAGAGGAAACCATCTCCATAGCAAAAATTTGTCAGCCATAAAATTCTCTTGTGCAGAACATTTGCTATCATCAAACAGGCCTTCAGCAGTCAATAATGTGGTCCTGCCACTCCTACTGAAGGATGACAACTTCTGTCAGTGAGACAAGGAAGAAAACTGAGCCACTCTGTTCAGTGTAAGATTATGAGAGGCTTCTGTACACAGAAATTAAAATTAATAAGCCATTGATAGGTTCACCTGTCCTTAGTGGTCCCTTCAGAGGGGTCACCTCTCACCTACATGTTGGAGTGGTTGCAAACATTAACATCATAAATTACTGAAGCTGTCAAGATCCATTAATTACAGCATCAGAAAAGAATTTTCAAGTGGAAGTTTACTTCTGGACATGCACTTTTACTTCCCAGTTTGACTGATCTTAACTAATGAATGAAGGGATGAGACTTAACAAGGCCAAGTGCAGGGTTCTACACTTTCGCCGTAACAACCCCAAGTAGCACTACAGCCTGGGGACAGAGTGGCTGGAGAGCAGCCAGGAAGAAAGGGACCTGGGGGTGCTGGTAGATAGTAGCTGAAAATGAGCCAGCAGTGTGCCCAGGTGGCCAGGAGAGCCGATGGCATCCTGGCCTGGATCAGGAACAGTGTGGCCAGTAAGACAAGGGAGGCTATTCTTCCCCTGTACTCANGAGAGCAGCCAGGAAGAAAGGGACCTGGGGGTGCTGGTAGATAGTAGCTGAAAATGAGCCAGCAGTGTGCCCAGGTGGCCAGGAGAGCCGATGGCATCCTGGCCTGGATCAGGAACAGTGTGGCCAGTAAGACAAGGGAGGTTATTCTTCCCCTGTACTCAGCACTGGTCAGGCCACACCTTGAGTGCTGTGTCCAGTTCTGGGCTCCTCAATTCAAGAGAGATGTTGCAATACTGAATGTGTCCAGAGAAGGGTGACAAAGCTGGTGAGGGGCCTGGAGCACAGCCCTGTGAGGAGAGGCTGAGGGAGCTGGGGGTGTGCAGCCTAGAGAAAAGGAGGCTCAGGACTGACCTCATTGCTGTCTACAGCTACCTGAAGGGAGGCTGTAGCCAGGTGGGGTTGGTCTCTTCTGCCAGGCAACCAGCAATAGAACAAGGGGACACAGTCTCAAGTTGTGCCAGTGAAGGTCTAGGCTGGATGTTAGGAGGAAGTTCTTCACAGAGAGAGTGATTGGCATTGGAATGGGCTGCCCAGGGAGGTGGTGGAGCCACCGTCCCTGGAGGTGTTGAAGGAAAGCCTGGATGAGGCACTTAGTGCCATGGTCTGGATGATTGGCTAGGGCTGGGTGCTAGGTTGGACTGGATGATCTTGGAGGTCTCTTCCAACCTGCTTGACTCTATGGTTCTACGATTAATATTCCAGTCCCTGGAGACCACAGCAGAGCAAATGATTCACCCTGAAGCTACAGAGAAGTTCTAGTGGTGGTTTACTTGCTGGCCATACTGGATGGTCCATGGTTTCTACAGGAATATAAGCAGTCACATGGTAACAGATGCTTGTCATAGTTTTGCTTCCAATATTACATCCAAAATTCCAATGGCTTTTAAGGGAAGCTGGATGATGCTTTCAGAATAGTCCTTACTTGCATACATACCTTTTTTTTCTGGCCAGCTAAATGGATTTAGATGAGTCAAAGGCATTTTCAAGCTACCAATGCTCAGAAAGTGCACATTGGTTTTTGACCTGTAGTTCCCTTTCAGCTTGTAATTAGCTTAGGACCAGTGACAACTGGTGTCCCTCAGGGGTCCATACTGGGATCTGTGTTGGTTAATATTTTTATCACTGATATAGACAGTGGGATCAAGGCACCATCAGCAAGTGTGCAGATGAAACCAAGCTGAGTGGTGCCGTCGATGTGCCAGAGGGACAGGATGGCATCCAGAGGGACCTGAACAAGCTGGAGAGGTGTGCCCAGGTGAATCTTGTGAGGTTCAACAAGAGCAAGTGCAGGGCTCTGCACCTGGGCTGGAACAATCCTCACTATCAATTCAGACTGGGGGATGAGGAGATAGAAAGCAGCTCTGTGGAAAAAGACTTCAGAGCGCTGATGGATGAGAAGCTGCACTTGAGCCGACAGTGTGAGCTTGCAGCCCAGAAGGCAAATCACATCATGGGCTGCATCAGAAGCAGCGTGGACAGGGAGGGAGGATTCTGACAACTTGTTCTGTGCTGGGGAAATCTCAGCTGCAGTGCTGCATCCAGCTCTGGAGTCCTCAACACATGAAGGACGTGGACCTGATGGAGCAGGCCAGAGGAGGGATACAAAAATGATTAGGGGGTTGGAGCAGCTCTGCTAGAGGACAGGCTGAGGGAGCTGGGGTTGTTCAGCCTGGAGAAGAGGAGGCTGTGGGGAGATCTAATAGCAGCCTGCCACTGCTTCTATCATTCTATCCTTTTAGCATATATGCAAAGGGAAGAAAACTCAAGCCACAGTGTAAAGACTATGGACTAGCCTAGAAGGGCCTCATCTGTGTCAGGTACAGGCAATGCAGACACCTAGAGAGTATCATTTAGGTGTGGCTGCCCTTTGCTGTGGGAAGGAGGCTGGCTTCATTGAGATCTCTGCAGATCTCACCTGCATTTCGTAGAATCAACCAGGTTGGAAGAGACCTCCAAGATCATCCAGGCCAACCTAGCACCCAGCCCTACCCAAACAACTAAACCATGGCTCTAAGTGCCATCCCTTCCCACCTCCCTCTTTTTTCACTTCTTTTTAGTGTTTGGTTTTGTTTGGGTTTTGGTTCTGGATGGCCAAAGGCTGTATGGCCATCCAGAGAGAACTGGACAGACTGAGAGCTGGGCACAGAGGAACCAGATGAAGTTCAACAAGGACAAGTGCAGAGTCCTGCATCTGGGGAGGAATAATAAAGTGCACCAGTACAGGCTGGGAGGTGATCTGCTGGAGAGCAGCCCTGGGGGTCCTGGTAGCTAACAAGTTAACCATGGCACAGCAATGTGCCCTTGTGGCCAAGAAGGCAAATGGGATCCTGGGGTGCATTAGAAAGAGTGTGTCCAGCAGATCAAGGGAGGTTCTCCTCCCCCTCTGCCCTGGTGAGACCTCATCTTGTGAATACTGTGTTCAGTTGTGGGCTCCCCAGTTGAAGAGGGACAGGGATCTGCTGGAGAGAGTCCAGTGGAGGCCTATGATGACAGTTAGGGGATTGGAGGGCATGGCTTATGAGGAGAGACTGAGGGACCTGGGGCTTTCTAGTCTGGAGAAGACTGAGAGGGGATTTGATAAATGTTTATAAGTATCTGAGGTCTGGCCAGGAGCAGGGGGACAGGCTCTGCTCACTGCTCCCTGGGATAGGACAAGGAGCAATGGGTGGAAGTTGCAGCAAAAGAGGTTCAGCCTCAACACAAGGGGGAACTTCTTTACTGTAAGGGTCCCAGAGCACTGGAACAGGCTGCCCAGAGAGGTTGTGGAGTCTCCTTCCCTGGAGACTTTCAAGGCCTGTCTGGATGTGTTCCTCTGTGATCTGTGTTAGATAGGATTGTCCTGCTGTGGCAGGGGGTTGGACTCGATGATCTCCTTGGGTCCCTTCCAACTCCTAACATCCTGTGAGCCTGTGACCCTGGTGGTTGTTTTTGTTGTTGCTGTTGTTTGTTTCGGTTTGTTTGGTTGGTTTTCATTTCCAGCTATTTTCCTACTGCAGCCTGCTCGATAAGCAAGAACAGTGCCACCAGGGCTTCAACAGTGTCCCTAAGGAGAATTACAAGGTGCAGTGGCTGAAACACAAAGTGTAGCCTACACAAGAGCTGGGAAAACAGGAAAACTGGTCAGCCAAAACTCCAACCAACAAGCATCCCACTCTTGCTGTCAGATTCACTTCTTCTCTGCACTTTGAAAAGTCAGGGGGTTGTGTGCTACAGCTACATATGCATGAGATCAGGGGGGAAGCAGAACTGGATGAGAATATATTTCTTCAGAAATAATTATGCTCAGTGAATAGAGAATAATTACTGTTTAAAGGAAGAAATTAACAATAAGGGGAAGATGTAAAGCTTTTGAGATACTTCAAGAAATTGCTTGAGGACATCCCCTTCTCTGGAGACTTTCAAGGCCCCTATGGATGCATTCCTCTGTGACTTGAGCTAGATTGTGTGGTCCTGCTCTGGCAAGGGGATTGGACTTGATGATCTCTTTGGGTCTCTTCCAACCCATAACATCCTGTGAAGAGGAGGCTCAGGGGTGATNGGAGTCGCCATCCCTGGAGGTGTTCAAGCAAAGCCTCGATGAGGCACTTAGTGCCATGGTCTAGTTGACTGGCTAGAGCTGAGTGATAGGTTGGACTGGATGAGCTTGGAGGTCTCTTCCAACCTGGTTGATTCTATTCTATTCTATTCTATTCTATTCTATTCTATTCTATTCTATATATGTTAATTTTGTGTGAATGATGTTCTGTCTCTTTAAACAAGTTATGTATCTTCACAACTTCCTAATTCCATTTCCTCCTCTTCCAATTAAGATAAATCTTCTTCTTACTTCATATGCTTTCACAATATTTCATCATACAAATGTTAGGGGTATTCTGGCCAAAGGACCCACAGATTGTTGGTGGAGGATTTCTGTGTTATTCCTACTACAGGTTGACATACTGATGTCAGCCAGCCATGATCCATGTTCACTGAAGACTATCAGCACCCTTAGATCCCAAATTAAAGCAACAGAATTTTAACAATGAGAACTAGGGAGCAGGTGATGCACACAGCAAGGAAGTGACAAAAATAGCCAATCCAACCCTTATAAAATCATAGAATCATGGAATCAACCACCAGGTTGGAAGAGAACTCCAAGACAAGGGCATGATCTTAAAAAAAACCAGCACCTTGTGGTGCTGAGTGTAATATAAGCTTTGGCAGAATGAATTTTGGATCAATCATTTGGGGGTTATGTAGGTTGTATTGTTACAAAGACCTTTTTTGTTTCATTTTGTGAAGTATTTATAGTTAAGTTAGCCTATGGATGGAGGTAAGTGAAACTGAGGGTCACACAAGGACAGGCTAAAGCTATACCGAAGGCAGGAAGATGCTGTTAAAGCTTTATCTCACAGCATCCTTGCTGCCCCTCTGTCTTAAAACAGGATCAACCTCACCAACATCAGCTTTACAGTAAGGGTGGCAAGACATTGGAACAGGCTACACTCTGGAGGTGTTCAAGGCCAGGTCTTGAGCTGGTCTAGTGGAAGATGACCCTGGCCATGGCAGGGTGTCTGGAACGAGATGATCTTCAAAGTCCCTTCCAACCTAAATCATTTGATGATTCTGTGTTTAGTGAGCTTTCTCCATACACTAACTGCTGTATAACATACTGATCTCATCAGTGGCCAAGTAGCAAGGCCAAAGACTTGATTAGGTCTTTAAAGCCTCCTTTTCATTATTCCCTAAGCATGGCAGCAATCTGCCTGCAGGCTCTTGTCAAGTTTCACTACTCTTTATGACATCTCACCAACAAACCTCAGCTAGGTATCTGCCTTCCTCAATATCACTAAATGACATTGCCACATGATGCTAAGTGATGTCTCTGTTTTACTTCCCAGCTGGCTTTGCTGACACCTTTCAGAAGAGGAAGGCTTTTTATGTACATAGCTACCTTCTGTGAGACTTGAAAGTGCAGATCTTTTGCGCTACCTAAAGCGAGGTGAACAGCAGCACCTGGGGAAGGGAAGCCACTTCAGAATAGTGCTCAATATATGTGAACCAAAAGCCCTCAGCACCACCACCACCAGCAGAATAGTGATCTCTGCAGGACAAGAGGCCAAGAAACAGCCAGAAGTGTCATTTTCATAGAATCATAGAATCAACCAGGTTAGAAAAGACCTCCAAGCTCATCCAGTCCAACCTAGCACCCAGCCCTGTCCAATCAACTAGACCATGGCACTAAGTGCCTCATCCACTCTCTTCCTGAACACCTCCAGGGACTGTGACTCCACCAGCTCCCTGGGCAGCTCATTCCAATGGCATTTTCTCCTTACAGAGTCCATTTTTTTCTTCAAAAGAGCACACAAAACAGGGATTTGCTCATACTGCTCAAAGCAGCATTAATTCTCATTCTGTGTTCGCTGACCCCACCAGATGGGTCACGGTGCGCAGATGCTGGCATGCAGCCCTTGCCTGCAGAGCCATCAAGAGCCACACAAGAGACCACAAAGAATACCACAGGGTGAATCTCTTTCCACAATTTTCCTCCATTCCTGAGACCTCATATTTTAGGTACCCCAGACCAGCCAAGCCCACTTATTTTTTTTGTGCCTCTCTCAGCCTTCTCCCACTTTGAAAGGCTTCACAGCTTTGCACAGCCTTTCCTTTAAGTTGTTTGTAAATAGCAGAGTGTTGTGCTACTGTTCACAAAGCAGCAGAAGATGAATGGTGTTATATAACTGCTAGTTACTGGCTTATCATTTTTTAGAATGATGGAAAAGTTAAATGTGAATGTAGAGTTCCCCTGGGGGCCAGGCTAAGCAAGGTAAACTTGCATTACCGCTGACCCAAAAGAACATTCACTTCAGCGTGCCTCAAGATGGATGGAATGGAAGGGCAATGCAGTTCAGGGCATACTGTCCCCCACAAAATGACAAGCCACTGACAACTAAAGCATACAGATGTGTGTGGGGTGAGAAATCAGCTGTGATGGAGCTTCTAGCCAAAAGAGTTTGGGGGGGGAGGGAAGTGTTGGGTTGGAATTGTTTGTTTAGTTGTTTGTTTTTTTTTCTATATATACTTGCAATGATTTGTTCTTTGTTAAGCTCTGATATTTTTGTGGCTTTTGATATTCCAAAGAGGTTTTATTCAGCTTGCTTTTTCATTCCAGGTCAGCTAACATAAGATCAATAACAATTTGGAAAGACTTCCTTCTTTTAATGAGCATAGAATTGGTGTACATAGTCCAAACCCTCTTCCTGTATCACATTTACAGAAGCTTTCTCAAGAGTAACTTAGTTCTCTTTCTTTCCTGTTCTTTAGCAGCAGAAACTTGCATGGGCAAGGTATGAGGCATTGATCTTGGAGGTCTCTTCCAACCTGGTTGATTCTATGATCTACATTGTTTGTATCCCAGGCACAAATACATGCTACCTGCTGAACTCAATGAAGCTTCTTGACACCAAAATCAATTGCAGCAAAAGCAGGCTCTCACTGCTGGATAGCACAATTAACACTCTCATCCAGGCCCAAGTTGCAACTCTTCATGCACACAGCCCTAGTACTGGACAGAGGAATTGAGTGCACCCTCAGTAAGTCTGCAGATGACACCAAGCTGTGTGGCACAGCTGACTTGCTGGAGGGCAGGGATGCCATCCAGAGGGACCTGGACAGGCTGGAGAGGTGGGCCCAGGCCAACCTCATGACGTTTAACAAGGCCAAGTGTAAGGTCCTGCACCTGGGTCGGTGCAATCCCAGGCACAGATCCAGGCTGGGTGATGAATGGCTGAGAGCAGCCCTGAGGAGAAGGACCTGGGGGTCTGGGTTGACGAAAAGCTCAACATGAGCCGGCAGTGTGCACATGCAGCCCAGACAGCCAACCGAGTGCTGGGCTGCAGCAAGAGCAGTGTGGGCAGCAGGGCAAGGGAGGGGATTCTCCCCCTTTACTCTGCTCTCGTCAGACCCCACCTGGAGTACTGTGTGCAGTTCTGGAGCCCCCAATACAAGAAGGACATGGAACTGCTGGAGCGGGTCCAAAGGAGAGCCACGAAGATGATCAGAGGGCTGGAGCACCTCTGCTATGAGGACAGGCTGAGAGAGTTGGGGCTCTTCAGCCTGGAGAGGAGAAGGCTTCGAGGAGACCTTATAGTGGCCTTCCAGTATTTGAAGGGAGCCTACAGGAAAGCTGGGGAGGGACTATTTACACGGTCTAGTAATGTTAGGACGAGGGGGAATGGGTTTAAGCTGGAAGAGGGGAAATTTAGACTGGATGTTAGGAGGAAGTTCTTTACAGTGAGGGTGGTAGGGCACTGGAATGGGTTGCCCAGGGAGGTGGTGGATGCTTCCTCCCTGGAGGTGTGTAAGGTCAGGCTGGATGAGGCCTTGGGCGAGCTGCTCTAGTGGGAGGTGTCCCTGCCTGTGGCAGGGGGTTGGAGCTGGATGATCCTTGAGGTCCCTTCCAACCTAAACCATTCTATGATTCTATGATTCTATGATTCTATGATTCTACTCACTTTCCAACTCATCATGTCCAGAAGACTGCTGCAGGAATAGGTCCTCTTCCTGCAGCAAAAATCGTGTGTTCTGATCACAGTGTCCTTATCACAGTATCACACAGTATCACAGTATCACCAAGGTTGGAAGAGACCTCACAGATCATCAAGTCCAACCCTTTACCACAGAGCACAGTGTCCTGCAGCACCACTTAGTTTCAGGCTCACAAATTGTCCCATGGACCTAAATAATCACACCAAAGTCTGATGGCAGTTGACAGCTCTGAGGTTTCAGAAGGGTGTGCAGGTCATTTTTAAGAAAATCAAAGATCAGTGCACCTAAAGTATCTGATGCTTTACTTGAGCATGTGCTTAAAGCTGAGTTCACACTAAGTGCTTTGCCCAATTGGCATCTAAGCATGTTTCTGGTTGTATTGCTCAGTGCCTGGCAGTGACCTCTCATTAGAAGTCAAATTCTTTACTGCCTTATAAGCCAACAGAAATTATGCATCCTTGTAAAGAAGGTGTCAAAGCCTGGTTTACCTCACAGTCTCACAGTCTCACAGTATCACCAAGGTTGGAAGAGACCTCACAGATCATCAAGTCCAACCCTTCACCACAGAGCTCAAGGCTAGACCATGGCACCAAGTGCCACGTCCAATCCTGCCTTGAACAGCTCCAGGGACGGCGACTCCACCACCTCCCTGGGCAGCCCATTCCAGTAGCCAATGACTCTCTCAGTGAAGAACTTTCTCCTCACCTCGAGCCTAAACTCCCCCCGGCGCAGCCTGAGGCTGTGTCCTCTCGTTCTGGCGCTGGCCACCTGAGAGAAGAGAGCAACCTCCTCCTGGCCACAACCACCCCTCAGGTAGTTGCAGACAGCAATAAGGTCTGCCCTGAGCCTCCTCTTCTCCAGGCTAAACAATCCCAGCTCCCTCAGCCTCTCCTCGTAGGGCTGTGCTCGAGGCCTCTCACCAGCCTCGTTGCCCTTCTCTGGACACGCTCAAGCATCTCAATGTCCCTCTTAGACTGGGGGGCCCAGAACTGGACACAGTACTCAAGGTGTGGTCTAACCAGTGCAGAGTACAGGGGCAGAATGACCTCCCTGCTCCTGCTGGCCACACCATTCCTGATGCAGGCCAGGATGCCACTGGCTCTCTTGGCCACCTGGGCACACTGCTGGCTCATGTTCAGGTGGGTATCGATCAGCACCCCCAGATCCCTCTCTGTTTGGCTGCTCTCAGCCACTCCGACCCCAGCCTGTATCTCTGCATGGGGTTGTTGTGGCCAAAGTGCAGCCCCTGGCACTTGGAGCCATTGAATGCCATCCCCTTGGACTCTGCCCATCTGTCCAGGCGGTCAAGGTCCTGCTGCAGAGCCCTTCTGCCCTCCAACTCAGGCACATCTGCCCCCAGCTTAGTGTCATCTGCAAACCTGAACTGCTCTTGACAACCATTTAGAAAGCCAGGTCAGGCAAGTATTTTTAACCATTATTTTAAGAGTAACTGGTTTGCTTTTAGTGGAAAGTTCTGTTTTATTATGGGAAAACACAGCATGTGCAAACCAAAGGTCAAGGAATGATTTGACAAGCTTGCACCAAACTCTGTGCAGAAATCAGGGTATTCTGCTCTCACAGAGCTTGATCTTGGTTGGGATAAATTCTGCTCTCATATGCTAGAATCCAGAGCCAAGCTTTACCAAGTGGATTCCAGCTGAAAGATAAAGGCACCTTAGAATCATAGAATCAGTAAGGGTTGGAAGGCAACACAAGGATCATCTAGTTCCAACCCCCCTGCCATGCCCAGGGACACTACTCTAGGTCAGGCTGCCTAGAGCCTCATCCAGCCTGGCTTTAAACTCCTCCAGCCACGAGGCCTCAACCACCTCCCTGGGCAACCCATGCCAGGCTCTCACCACTCTCATGCTGAACTGCTCTAGTGGGAGGTGTCCCTGCCTATGGCAGGGGGGTTGGAGCTGGATGATCCTTGAGGTCCCTTCCAACCTAAACCATTCTATGATTCTATGAACAACTTCCTCCTCACATCCACTCTGAATCTCCCCACCTCCAGCTTTGCTCTATTCCCCCTAGTCCTGTCACTCCCTGAGAGCCTAAAAAGTCCTTCCCCAGCTTTTTTGTAGGCCCCCTTCAGATACACCCTGCAAGACCAAGCCCTTCTGCAAACACCAAGTCGAGTGCAGTTGTGATCATCTAACTGTTCACTGCCACTGAAGGGTAAGGTTTTCACTCCTCACTACTTCCTCACTTCCCCCCACTGCTGAAATTGTCTATCCCTTCCTTACACTGGCTCTGGCACTTACTTGCTTAGTGAGTTGGAATGCACTAATTTGACAGAAAAAAAAACCCTTTACTTTGTTATGGCTGCTGCTATGTTGCATTTTCTGCCAGATTAGTGAGCTCAAGCAGCTCCTAGAAGAGAAGGCAGTACTCACACACGTGTTTGCACAAGGACAGACCTAGTTCACGTTAAGCAACTAAAGGGCACACAGTGGGAGGAAGAAAAGTGAAAAGGAAGGATGAAGAAAAGGCACTCTACCAGCAACAGGCTTTCAAACTTGGCTCAACTCACTCCCTAAAGCTCTCATCTGTTTTCACCAACATCAGTTTTACACCAATGTTACTCCACTAATTGCAATGATTACAGTTAGGTAATTGAGATCAATACACATAAGCCCTGGCTATAAGCAGGGTTCCTCTACTAAACAAGGGATTCATATACACATTGCCCCTGCTCTCAGGAGCCCACAGTCTAATTCAACACAGTGAGCAACTGGACGAGTGAATTAAGGAAAACAAAAGCAGTCAGGAAGCTGGAGGTAGCAGTTAGAGGAAGAAACAATCAAAATTTGACCCCTGAAAGATTCCCTGAATTGGTATTTATGCTGGGAGTTAGACGTATTTAACGCTGAAGTAAATCAAACAACTTGCCTGAGGGGAAAAGCTTCACTGTGGGTCCATCAATGATCTAGATCTCAGCACGTGCAATAGGCAAATTACACCACTTCTTGGTTTCATTTTAGGTTCAGCCTCACCAAAGGGCTCATTCTGCACTTCACCTTGATGTAAAAACTCCTGTAAAAGCAAACAGGAGATCTGCCTGAGTCTGGAGAGCAGCCGGGCTGGGCGCTTTTGTCTTGTCAGGGTTGTCGCAGAGTTTCTCAGCCTATTACAGCACCATTTCCTATCTAAATTGACAAGCAAATCAACCAAGAAACCAACATCTCATCTCAAAGATCTTGTTCTCTATTATCAGACTCAACCTCCTTCCCCCTCCACCCCTGAGCCCTGTGTGGCAGTTTTTTACACCAAACACGTAAAACGCTGCTTGCCTGCCTGGCATTTACCATGCCTGGTTTTACTAAGGAACAAACATTGTGCCTATAGCCATTATCTTTAAACAGCATAGTAAGGCACGGGGAGGCAGAATTTGAGTCCAGATGAGAGAATTCAAAGCTCTGCTTTGCATAAATTATAACTCTGGTTAAGCACTCAATTGTATTAGAAAATGTGTTAGAAATCTGCCCGAGCACTTCACTGTATGAGAGGATTCGTTAGGAACAAACCTTGAGCGTTGACAATCAAGACTTCTCCCTGCCGAACGTGGTAAAGGCATGAAACATCCTTCAGCAACAAACCAGCAACTTGAGGGCAAAACAGGGCTGTCCTTTGCAAGAAAAAATTAAATTGGTAACACAGCTCTTTTGAGTTGAAGAAGCCACTTTGTGTCAGCCTTCACTGGCAAGCCGTCCAGCGCCGTGTTATCACGACGAAGGGATTGTGTCATTCAACTCTCAGCAGCATCTTAACTGTAAAATCCAAAGCACTGAACGAGGGTTTATTTGGAAATAAAAGAAAACCAGGGTGTTTTGATACTTCCCTGCCTGAGTCCAAGCTATAAGCCACGCAATGGTTAGTTAAGTAGCACGGTGTGCCACGTTAGGCTCTTCGAGTGCCGTCCGTTTCCAGTCTATGATAATTAAAACCAGTGAAGAAATGGTATGGATACATAAAGGTGACCCAACACACATGGTCAAAGTAACCTGGGGGGTACAGTGAAAATAGTTGTGCAGATATTGCACTCATATATACTTCCTTCTTGTGCCTATCCATTCTTTTGTGGTTTTGATCTGTTGTGCACTTGGATCGAAACCAGTAACAGCAGATACTGTTTTTTGTTTTCCTTTCTGTCTCAAAAAGGTAGTAAAGGTCTAAAAATGTAAAACTGGAGGGGAAGGCAAAACAAGTCAAAAGCTTCACATAGGTGAACTGTAACACTGGGAAGGAAATAAAAAAAGGAGGAAAAGCTGCACACACCTTTCTTTTTGAGTGAGGATAGTAAGATCAGGATTGGACTCCTTAGAAATTCAGAAATAGGAATGAATAAAACTATTGGTAAAGAATAACACCTACAACATTTAATAATTTAAGGCTCACAGGAAACTAATATATCGACGACAACAAAAGTGTTGGGGTTGGCTGTCTGGGGTTTTTTTGTTCTGCTAGAGGATTCAAAGCACCAAATTCACTTCACAGATGAGATAACCAGATCAGTACTGATCACAAGTGGAAAAAGTCTGAAAGTGCTGAGCTAAATGTTCCTAAGTGCTTTAAAGATGTCGTATTTCACAGGAATAAGACATCCTCCTTCTGAACATAAATACAGATATAAAATATAGATCAGAATNCCTCCCCTTCAACTTACAGCAACTGAACTGGTGACAAACGACCCATTTAAAAAACTGAACTGGTGACAAACGACTCATTTAAAACCAATAACCCTTTGCTAAAAGGCGTTTCCTACGAAGAGGGTTTTGTGCTGTCACAGTTTACCAGCTCCTGCATCACGGAGCGTTGCTTATTCTTAGTCTATTTTAAAAATAGGTGACCCTTTGTGTCATGGAAAAAGAACACACAAAAAAAAAACCAAAACAAACCCCACATACTCCTGAAGGACTTACTCGGAATGGTGATCAATTTATAAAATATAGCCTGGCTTTTAAAAGAGAAAAGAAAACAAAACAAATTGGTACCACAATAATAATTCTAGTAGTTAGTTTGTGACACCAGCAAACCCTTCCGCGTCTCTGAACTCTAATTCTCTCCTCTCCTTACAAGTCTGTTTCCCTGGTGGTGTCCAGACAGAGAGCATAGAGGGATCTTCTGAGGTCTGCGTTACTTTTGGCTTTGATGTTGGCTTTCTCTAAGGAGCTGGTGTCATTGTTGAGCCCCTCGCTGTTTTCCAAGTGCACAACAGATTTGTTCAGAGAGTTTCTACTGGATCTTCTCTTCGCATCTCCGCCTGCTGTACTGCCCTGAGCACTGCTGTGTTCGTCTTTGAGGACAGCTTGCTCTTCATGATCAGTCTCTCGATGGTAGAAGTAGTTGAAGTTGGATACAATGACAGGGACAGGCAGGGCAATGGTGAGCACACCTGCAATGGCACACAATGAACCCACAATCTTGCCCCCTACGGTGACAGGTCGCATATCCCCATAGCCCACAGTGGTCATGGTTACCACTGCCCACCAGAAAGCGTCAGGGATGCTGGAGAAATGAGACTCAGGGTCATCTGCCTCAGCAAAGTAAACAGCACTGGAGAAGAGGATCACCCCAATGAAGAGGAAGAAGATGAGGAGGCCCAGCTCCCTCATGCTAGCTTTCAATGTCTGTCCCAAGATCTGCAGCCCCTTAGAGTGTCTGGAGAGCTTGAAAATCCTGAAGACCCTGACCAGGCGAATGACTCTGAGGATTGCCAGGGACATGGCTTGCTGCTGGCCCCCACCCCCATTGCTACTGCCAGCCCCAGGCTGCTGCTGCTCATGGGCCAGCTCGGTGCCCAGGGTGATGAAGTAGGGGATGATGGCCACAATGTCAATGATGTTCATGATGTTGCGTGAGAACTCGGGCTTGCTGGGGCAGGCGAAGAAGCGGACAAGGAGCTCAAAGGTGAACCAGATCACACAGGTGGTCTCAATGATGAAGAACGGGTCAGCAAGGCTGCTGGGGGGCTTCATGGGTGGGGAGCTCCCGGTCGTGCCATTCAAAGCTCCACTCTGTGTGGGCAGGGGCATGGGCATCTCTCTCTCATCCCTGAACTCCGGCAGAGTCTCCAGGCAGAAGGTGATGATAGAGATGAGGATGACCAGCACAGAGACAATCGCAATGGCCCGGGCTGAACTGGAGCTCTCAGGATACTCGAAGATGAGCCAGACCTGGCGTTGGAACTCATTGCGGGGCAGAGGCTTCTCCTCCTCTTTGATGAAGCCCTCGTCCTCCCGGAAGCGCTCCATGGCCTCCTCACCCAGCTCGTAGAAACGGATCTCATCGGTGAACACATCAATGGAGACATTGACCGGCCGGCGGAGCTTGCCCCCCGATTGGTAGAAGTAGAGGATGCCGTCGAAGCTGGGCCGGTTGCGGTCGAAGAAGTACTCGTTGCGGAGCGGGTCGAAGTAGCGCATGCGCTTGTCTGGGTCCCCCAGCAGCGTGTCAGGAAACTGGTTGAGGGTGCCCAGCTGGGTCTCGAAGCGGAGCCCTGAGATGTTGATCAACACCCGTTGGTGGTGCATGGCGCCCCGGTTCGTCACTGTCGCTGCCTCATCCTCCTCCTCGCCTGCTGCCGCCATGGCCATGCCCCGGCGATGCCCCCCTTCCTCCGCAGAGCCCACGTCCATCGCCGCGGCGGGGCGCGGGGCGCGGGGTGGCGGTTTGGGAGGCGGTTGGGGCGGCGGTTGTCGGGGTGGCGGCTGGGGCGGTGAGGGGACTCCGCACGCTGCCTCCTGGCCGTTGAGGCTGCCCACGCTGTCGCTGCCGCGCCTCTCGCCGCCCTCCCCAGGAGCCGCTGGGCGCTGCTCCCGGTCCTGGTCCTCATCCGCCGGTGGTGGTGGAGACGGCGGCGGGGACGACGGGACACCCTCCATGCCGTCGCTCAGCCGTGGTGCGGCGGAGCCTGCGATGTGGAGAAAGTCGCTCCTCCGCCGGGCTCGGGCGGTGCTGCCGCCGCCACCGCCACGGCCGCCACCGCCGCCGCCGGCCGCGGCATCCTCGCCGGCCACGATGGCCGTGGCGCCGCCGTTCTCCAGAGTCACCAACGCGATCTCCATGGGCAGCGGCGGCAAGAGGCAGGCGCGTCTGAGGCAGCGGGCATGCTGCGCTCGCTACCCGCTGCCTCTGCCGCCGCCGTCGGCCACCTCCGAGCGGCCGCCCTGCCCTCTGTCCTGCCCTGTCCTGTCCGCCTACCGCCTTACTTCGCGGAGGCGCGCAGCCGAGCGCGGCCCGGGGAAGCCTCCCGGGGACCCGGATATGAACGAGCGATCATTATATTATGGTCGCTTGACGTCAAAGAGGATCCCTTCTCCTCCGTGCCCCTGTGCCGCCAGCAGCAGCCTCTCCGAGGCATCGGGATACCGTATCCCTCCCCCGCTCCGCCCCCCGAGGTAGCTCCGCACTGGGGCAGGGACACGCTCCCGTCGGCGGATCTCACATCTGCGGAGTCTACTGGGGCGGCCGCTGCCAGTGCCCACAGGTGCCACCGGATCGCCGCACCGGGGCAGGGACAGCTTCTCGGCGGGGGCTTGCTGGGGTCCCTAGATGGGAGAAGCCGAGTGCAGGGGGTGGCGGGTCCCCGGAGGCACCGTCCGGGAAGGGGGAGCAGATGCCGTTCTCCACCCTGTCGGGCCCGGGACACTCCCCCGCCGCAGCAGCAGGGGATTACGGTTCAGGCCCCACTCGTGGATTACTCGCTTAAAGGGATTGCGCGCAGGGAGAGCTCGGGCTGTAAACCCCCACTCACCTATATTGAAAATCATAATCAGAAGTCCCGGGGATTCCTGGCGCCTCCCGGGTTGTGTGTCCCCCCCCTCCCATCCATTGTAATGAGAACAAAGGAAAAGGATCGAGTATTTGGTTTTGTTTTGCTTTGTTCTCCTCCCCCAGCCGCTAGCTTGTCACTGAATTGGTGCAGCTTCAAAAGGTGCTTTCGAGGCCAACATTTTCTGCCAGGCTACCCTCACCCTAGCCTTTGCAAGGTGTCCCTTTCCCTTTGATGCATTCTTAGTCCTGCAGCGAAGGCTTTTGAATTTCGGGAGATGCACATTTTATTGGAGGAAAAGGAATTGAAGCAGGTTTACACAACGAGTTCAATTACAGTTCGGTAATACAATCAATGCTGAGATCTTATTGTGTTCAGTTCTGGGCCCCCCAGTTTAAGAGGGACATTGAGATGCTTGAGCGTATCCAGAGAAGGGCAACGAGGCTGGTGAGAGGCCTCGAGCACAGCCCTACGAGGAGAGGCTGAGGGAGCTGGGATTGTTTAGCCTGGAGAAGAGGAGGCTCAGGGGTGACCTTATTGCTGTCTACAGCTACCTGAGGGGTGGTTGTGGCCAGGAGGAGGTTGCTCTCTTCTCTCAGGTGGCCAGCGCCAGAACAAGAGGACACAGCCTCAGGCTGCACTGGGGGAAGTTTAGGCTCGAGGTGAGGAGAAAGTTCTTCACTGAGAGAGTCATTGGCTACTGGAATGGGCTGCCCAGGGAGGTGGTGGAGTCGCCGTCCCTGGAGCTGTTCAAGGCAAGGTTGGACGTGGCACTTGGTGCCATGGTCTAGCCTTGAGCTCTGTGGTGAAGGGTTGGACTTGATGATCTGTGAGGTCTCTTCCAACCTTGGTGATACTGTGAGACTGTGATACTGTGATAATCAAAGTACAAACTCATCTGCCCTCTTCAAGGTCTGCAGGGGAATGCACTGACTATGTACACAAACGCTGCAGGATTAAAACCTCTGTGTCTACACAGCACTCTTGTGGGTTTTCTGAATGTCTAACAGGGGTGTAGAAAACATTAAGGGAGAAAACTGTTTGGCCATCCAAGTGGCATCACCGCAGTGACATTTTCCCTGAGTCCTCGTGGTAGTACTCATAGCTCCATCAAACAGGTTATTCAGGTTCACTGGGATTAGTGGGTTTTCACTCAGTTTAAAGTCTCTGTGCATGAAATATGCCCAAAGATGTCAAAAACAACCTCCCAAAACAGAAAAATCATCATGATGTTGAATGGTTACTGCAAGTGATGATTTGCCCTTATGTGCTCGTGCCCTGTAATTCTTACAACTAAGCACAGAACTGCTGACCTGTTTTGCCACTGTGCTGCTGAAGTGTGACAGTTTGGGTGTTAGCCACCCCCCAACTCTTAGAATATTAGCCAGACTAGACTCAGTCGAGCTGGAAATTAAGGAGTCAAGCTTTATATTTACAGCTTAGCACAATATACAAGCAGGAGTTTACAATATCTACAGCTGTAGAGAGAAATATACAAGTTAAAAGTGATACAGAAACACAGCAGCCCTCCCAGAAACCTGAGTCCCTAGGAGGGGCACCCAACCTCCCTTCCACCTTCACCCCACCCCTCTACCTCATCCCATAGTTTGGCTTACATGCAAGGTGAGTTTGGAGGATTGGCCAGGGGGATTAGCAAGCATCCTGCATCTGGGTCGAGGCAATGCCAAGCACAAATCCAGGCTGAGCAGTGAGTGGCTGGAGAGCAGCCCTGAGGAGAGGGACTTAGGGGTGCTGGTGGATGAGAAGCTCAACATGAGCCAGCAGTGTGCACTTGCAGCCTGAAGGGCCAACCAGAGCCTGGGCTGTATCAGGAGAAGTGTGGCCAGCAGGTCGAGGGAGGTGATTCTCCCCTCTACTCTGCTCTGCTGAGCCCCCACCTGGAGTACTGCATCCAGTTCTGGAGCCCCCATTACAAGAAGAATGTGGAGATGCTGGAGTGTGTCCAGAGAAGAGCCACGAGGATGCTCAGAGGGCTGCAGCAGCTCTGCTGTGAGGACAGACTGAAAGAGTTGAGACAGTCTGGAGAAGAGGAGGCTCCCAGGTGACCTTCTTGTGGCCTTCCTGGATCTGAAGGGTGCCTACAAAAAAGGTGGAGAGGGACTTTTTAGGCTGTGAGGGAGTGACAGGACTGGGGGGAATGCAGTAAAGCTGGAGGTGGGGATATTCAGAGTGGATGTGAGGAGGAAGTTGTTCAGCATGAGAGTGGTGAGAGCCTGGAATAGGTTGCCCAGGGAGGCGGTTGAGGTCCCATCCCTGGAGGTGTTTCAGGCCAGGCTGGTTGAGGCATGGGCAGCCTGATGTAGGGTGTGGTGTCCCTGGGCATGGTAGGGGGGTTGGAACTAGATGATCCTTGTGGTCCCAACTCCACCACCTCCCTGGGCAGCCCATTCCAATGCCAATCACTCTCTCTGGCAAAAACTTCCTCCTAACATCCAGCCTAGACCTCCCCTGGCACAACTTGAGGCTGTGTCCCCTTGTTCTGTTGCTGGTTGCCTGGCAGAAGAGACCAACCCCACCTGGCTACAGCCTCCCTTCAGGTAGTTGTAGACAGCAATGAGTTCACTCCTGAGCCTCCTCTTGTCCAGGCTACAAACCTACAAAGGCTCAAGCCTCCAGGCTCAAACCTACAAATCATAGTATAATAATACTCTTTAGGATTAGCAAACTCCACATTAAATACAGAACACACCTGGTCTGTTAGGTCAGCCCACCACACCTGGGCACCCAAATAAATAATGGCTGATCTGTTTTCAGTGCATCTCAGGTTTATAGCCAGAGGAGAAAGGCTTGCACGTTAGAAAATCATTCTTGTCTCCAGGTCTGTCAGCTCCTCTAATGCAATATATTCTCCTTCCAAACCTTGCCTATGGAATAATCTCTTTTTTTTTTTTTTTTCTTTGAAGAGGAAATGTCCCTACACAAGTTCATGCAGCTCTCCTGGAGGCAATGCTAGTCAAAATTAATAACTTTCACTCCAGGAGCTGTGGCACCTGCCTGTCAAAACAAACGCCTCTGCAGTCTGTGCAGTACATCCTTTCCACAGGGCTGGTCGCAGGCATCCACAGACACTCAACTGAGCTTTTATTTGCATGCAAATATAATTGGTAATACAACATGAGACAGGTGACTTGCCAGCATTTGTGCCTGCTCCTTCGCCTCTGCACTGTTTTTCTTTCAGCCTGCCATTTCTGCATGTGTTTGAACATACACATAGAATCATAGAATCAGCCAGGCTGGAGGAGACCTCCAAGGTCATCCAGTCCAACCTAGCACCCATCCCTGTCCAGTCAACTAGACCATGGCACTAAGTGCCCCATCCAGGCACTGAGTGGCATCCTGGCCTGGATCAGGAACAATGTGGCCAGTAGGACAAAGGAGGTTATTCTTCCCCTGCACTCAACACTGGTCAGGCCACACCTTGAGTGCTGTGTCCAGTTCTGAGCTCCTCAATTCAAGAGAGATGTTGAGGTGCTGGAAC
>WAAF01000685.1:35734-47686 GCA_013400475.1 Tricholaema leucomelas | reverse complement strand
GGAGTTGCCATCCCTGGAAGTGTTCAAGAAAAGGCTGGCTGAGGCACTTAGTGCCATGGTCTGGTTGACTGGATGGGGCTGGGTGCTAGGTTGGACTGGATGATCTTGGAGGTCTCTTCCAACCTGGTTGATTCTATGATTTTGTGATCATCCCTCTCAATCTTAGAGGCACTTTCAGAATTTCTCCCTTATGAACAACAGGGAGCAGATTACACTGAATTTAAATCATTCCTTGATTAAACCCCAAGTTTCTAGCCCTTTTAAATGTTGCTTTTTAGTGCTCACTCTCTACATTTGCAGGCAGATGAGATTATGCTAAACTGCAGAGGAAAGAGGAAAAAAAAACAGTGTTGCCCACATTCATCTTGCTGAATGACTCACTTGAAAATCTCATGAAGAAAAGGTACAATATTCAGTGATGGAGCTGGAAAATGCAGGTGCTGTCTATAGCATTTGAGTAGAGTGTAAGCATTTTGCAGCTGAGAATCTAGTGTGGGATCTGGATATGTGAGTACACAGATAAAGAGGAGAAAGAGGTCATAAAAAATGGGAGGGTGATGTTAAAGGGGAAGAAAATATCTGCCTACAAAGAAAGTGTTTGATTTAGCAAAGGAGTGTTTTCAACCCTGAAAATGTGGGTCCCAGGCAATCATTCCCATGCACTCCAGCACATCCACACCAAAATTTGCCATTCCTTTCAGCTTCCATTACCATTCCACTTAGAATACCTTCTCTTGTGCCCTCTGACTGGGACACTGCTCTTTTAGCTCCCATCTGGTCCACACAGCACCAGTAGTGACTTATCCCACAGCTACACTTGCAGGCTTTCTCCTGGGGCTGGACAAGTGGCTAGTAAATGGCACTCCCCTGGTTAGGCAGCATCAAGGGGCTGTCTGAATGCAGTTCTTTTAAGATGCCCAACTTCACCAGCTAGCACATATGAGAGGCTCATAGAAGCTTTGCAAAGTCACAGAATTATTGAGGCTGGAATAGACCTCAGAGATCATCAAGTCCAGGCTACAACCCAACACCACCACATCAACTAAACCATGTCACTAAGGAAAAGAAGAAGAAACAACAACCCCAAGCAGCACTACAGGCTGGGGACAGAGTGGCTGGAGAGCAGCCAGGCAGAAAGGGACCTGGGGATACTGGAAGATAGTAGCTGAAGATGAGCCACCAGTGTGCCCAGGTGGGCAAGAGAGCCAATGGCATCTAAATGTGTCTGCTTTAACATGTTTTCTGGGGACAGGCACCCCATAAATGTGCCCCATGGGATGGCACAGATGACCTTTTTCTTTTCCATATGCTGACTGAATTACATTCCCATCATGGCAGATGGTGAGAGAGCCTGAGAGGAAACCAAAAGGGTTAACGGCAAATCTGTGCCTCCTTCACTTAGTTAATTCCCCAGCAGCCTGATCCTGTGTTGAGATGATTCAGGCCAGAGAGAGAGAGAGAGAAAGAGACTGCCACAGTCCCTGAGGGAGACCCTAGAGAAAAGCCTCATATTTCCTGTTCAGGAGGATTAAGTGCAAGGCCATTGACAAATCACAGTAAACATCTGGATGGGAGCACTCCATTTATCAAGCCCTAAATCCTCCAAAGTTATTAATGAATGAATTCAGCAAATTCACACAGTTTTAGATCTAGATCCATCTATATCTATATCTATATCTATATCTATATCTATATCTATATCTATATCTATATATCTATATCTATATATCTATATCTATATCTATATTTATATCTATGTAAAGCCTCAGCTGATCTTTTGGTTTAGTGTTTGGCTTGGAGCTGTTTTACATCTGGAGCAAACAGATTTTTACTTATTCTGTAAGGCAATCTACTGTGTTCTGCTTTTGTTTTATTAATTATTCAGAGTAATTCCTAAGCCTTTTGATTTTCTTGGGGTTTTTTGTTGTTGTTGTTGTTCTTTGTTGGTCTTCTTTATGAAGAAAAGCCACCCACACTGCCAGGTTTTCTAATAGTATTAAATAAATAAATGAATGAGAAGAAAATAGTAACCAATACTCAAAATATTCCTGCCCAGGTGGGTGTTTTGTGATTGGAAGCCTATTGGAAGCCTAAGTTCCTCTGGAAACTTTCTGTCAACACAGTGATGATATAAAAAAAAATATATACAGGAGAAAAAAAACTAAACCAAAATACAAACTCAAACCCAACCCACATTATAAATTGATTTACTTTTCTGTATTTTTTGGTTGGATGAAAATGAGAATCTCTCTCATTTATCTTCAGAGAGAAAATAAACACTGGGTCAATGGGCTAGCTAATTCAAAAGTTATTTGATCAGGCCACAAGTTATTTGATTTGGCCACACCTTGAGTCCTGTGTCCAGTTCTGGGCTCCTCAATTCAAGAGAGATGTTGAGGTGCTGGAAGGTGTCCAGAGAAGGGCAACAAAGCTGGTGAGGGGCCTGGAGCACAGCCCTGTGAGGAGAGGCTGAGGGAGCTGGGGGTGTGCAGCCTGGAGAGGAGGAGGCTCAGGGCAGACCTCATTGCTGTCTACAACTACCTGAAGGGAGGTTGTAGCCAGGTGGGGTTGGTCTCTTCTGCCAGACAACCAGCAACAGAACAAGGGGACACAGCCTCAAGTTGTGCCAGGGGAGGTCTAGGCTGGATGTTAGGAGGAAGTTGTTGGCAGAGAGAGTGATTGGCATTGGAATGGGCTGCCCAGGGAGGTGGTGGAGTCACTGTCCCTGGAGGTGTTCAAGAGAAGCCTGAATGAGGCACTTAGTGCCATCATCTAGATGAATGGATAGGGCTGGGTGCTAGGTTGGACTGGATGATCTTGGACATCTCTTCCAACCTGCTTGATTCTATGATTCTATGATTCTAAGACATCCATAATTTACATTGACCTAAACGGCAGGAAAGATGCTGAGCACTACCAGACATGAGGCTTATTGATTTAAGAAGACCACTTGCATTATGCTTTATATCTTGTGACTGCAAATCACTCTAACAGTGTGTAATGAACCACATTTCATAGGGGGGAGACTTGCACACAACTGTCTCCTTAAAAGTTGTTTGCTAAGCTTGACTACCCCTCCACTCACACTCAGACCAGGCTGAGTAGCTGCTGTGCATTTTTGTTCACACAGCTGTGCCATCCTAGGTCAAAAGGCCACATCTGGAGTACTGTGTCCAGTTTTGGGGCCCCCAGTTCAAGAAGGAAATAGAACTGCTTGAGAGAGTCCAGCGCAGAGCCACAAAGATGATGAAGGGAATGGAACATCTCTCTTAGGAGGAGAGCCTGAGCTGGGGCTATTTATCTTGGAGAGGAGGAGCCTGAAGGGTGACTTCCTTCATATCAATAAAGATGTCATGGATGAGTGCCAAGAGAGTGGAGCCAGGTTCTGCTCAGTGATGCCCAGTGGCAGGCCAAGGGGCAATGGGTGGGAGCTGAGGCATAGGAAGTTCCATGGAAACACGAGGAGGAATTTTTTCCCTGTGAGTGACAGAACCCTGGCACAGGCTGCCCAGGGGGGTTGTGGAGTCTCCCTCTCTGGAGATATTCAAAACCTGCCTGGATGTGTTCCTGTGTGATCTGCTAGAGGTGATCCTGCTCTGGCAGGGGACGTTGGACTGGATGAGCTTTCAAGGTCCCTTCCAGCCCCTGACATCCTGTGATTTTAACACAGGAGGTGTTGTCCCTTCCCTCCATTGTGAAGCTTCTGAGGCCTTGTGCTGAGTGCTCATCAATTTGAAGAGTACTTCAATGTGAAAGATGTTTTCATTTTATGTTACTATATTTAGACCTCACATACAATAGGAATACTGAACTTGGAATGCTTGGAGCATATGGGGATGTTGATGTCTTATATTTAGCTTGATCTGTCAGTTATACAAGCATCTGTCAGAGAGGCAGCAGATGGCAGAAAGCCCTAATAAGGTTCAAAGGGAAAAGAAACAAGAACAGGCTGCCTAGGGGACTCGTGGAGTCTCCCTCTCTGGAGATATTCAAGACCTGCCTGGATGTGTTCCTGTGTGTCTGCTCTAGGCGATCCTGCTCTGGCAGGGGAGGGTTGGACTGGATGAGCTTTACAAAGTCCCTTCCAGTTCCTGCCATTCTATGATTCTGTGATCATGTTTCCAGTGAAATCTGCAGGCATTGACATAGATTTTGGTGGAACCAACCCTTGGCCCAGATGTTTTTATACATCCATCTTTGACAGGCTATTTTCAATTCACCTTCAAACCTTTGAACTCTACCAGACAGCATGAATCATCTCAAAACTTGCAATTTGTCAGTTCCAGACCTTTTGACTTCCAGTGCATTTCTGTGAGGTAATGTTTAACTCTAGGGACTTGATCTGAAACAGGGAAATCTCATTCTGTGCCTTTATTCTCTTTTAAATTCCAGGAGCATGTACCTCTAAGTCTCAGGTTTTTGCTCTTGTCACAACAGGGTGCCCCAAGTGAACAGTACCAACTGTGATAACCCAATTTAAAACAGGAGAGTGAATACAAGCGAGAGCAATCTCAAGAAGCAAAGAATCAGCACCAGGAGTGTCACTCAGCTATACCTATGCAATTTTGTCTTCACTGCTAGTGTAAATACCCTCACAAGTGAGTTTTGTTTGCATCCATGTTTCTGTAATGGCTTTTGTAAACAGCTGCCTTCCAGTAGCTGAAGGGATCCTACAGGAAGGCTGCAGAGGGACTTTTCCTAGGCATGTCTAGCAATAGGACAAGGGGGAATGGTTTGAAGCTGAGGGAGAGCAGGGTTAGACTGGAGCTTAGGAAGAAGCTCCTCAGTACAAGAGTGATGAGACTCTGGAATAGGCTGCCCAGGGAGGCTGTGGATGTGTCTTCCCTGGGGATGCTGAAGGCCAAGTTGGATGAAGTCTTGAGCAGTTGAATCTAGTTGAGAATTGTCCCTGTGCATCCCTGTTGGTGAAGTTGGAGTAGATGATCTTTAAGTTCCCTTCCAACCTAAGTAATTCCATGATAATTCCAATCAATATCTATTTCTACATGCAAAGCATGTAGAAAGCTTAATCTCTCCTCGTCACCCAACTGAAAATACTTCAGTTTTCACAGAATCACAGAATTTCTTAGGTTGGAAAAGCCCTTCAAGCTCATTGAGTCCAGTCATTAGTTTCACACTGACAAGTCCTTGACTAAACCAAATCCCTCAGCACAACATCTAAGCACTAGGAGTCGCTGTGGTTGGAAAGGACCACCAGGATCATCCAGCCCAACCTTCATCCCAGTATCCTTCATCACTAGACCATAGCCTCAAGCACCACATCCACTCTCCTTTTGAGTACCTCCAGGGACGGCGACTCCACCACCTCCTTGGGCAGCCTTTTCCAGTGCCTGACCACCTGCTCAGGAAAGAATTTCCTCCCAACATCCAACCTAACATCCTTTCATCTCATGGCAATTGAAGTCACACTGACAAAGAGCTCTTATCCATTCAGAAGTGCAAGATTAGGCCACTCAGGCTCTGAAGAAGAGGGACAGGAATAGACCAGATATGATATGTGTAGGATGAATAGTTACAGTGGCATGTGATTTAGATGATCATTTTTTCACTCCAAGTTGTCAGGTGGCAAATTCATACAAGCTCTTTACCATGAGGATAGTGGAACACTGGAACAGGTTGCCCAGGGAGGTAGTTGAGTCTCCAACCAGAGCAGACCATGAAAATGATCAGGGAGCTGGAGCAGCTCTGCCTCAAGAGCAGGCTGAGGAAGCTGGGATGGTTCAGCCTGGAGAACAAAAAGCTTCAGACACAACTAAGAGCAGCCTGTCAGTAGCCGGAAGGGGACTACAAGAAGGCTGCAGAGGGACTGTTTGCAAAGGCCTGCAGGGACAGGAAGAGGGCAATGGTTTGAAATGAGAGCAGAGCAGATTTAGATTGGATGTGAGGAACAAGTTCTTTAGCATGAAGGTAGGTAAACACTGGAACAGGTTGCCCAGGGGAACAGTTTGAGGCTCCATCCCTGGAGATATTCAGTGTGAGGCTTGACAGGGCTCTGGGTGACCTGATCTAGTTGAGGATGCCCTTGCTGACTGCAGAGGGGATTAGACTGGATGACCTTTGGTGGTCCTTTATGAACCCAGACCATTCTATGATTCTATGACTCTATGATCTCTTCCTCAAAGACAGGACAGTCTGGTCTCACATAGTGTGATGGTTTGGTTTAGATGTTCCCCANCAAGCAGAAGTGCCTTATCTATGTTTGGATTCATCTTCTTGCATCACTCAGCAAGCCTATGAGTGAAGTAGACATCAGTACTGTTTCTCTTTTGCAGCCTGTGATCTAACCCTTCTCACATTCTAGCTAGCTTCAAACTAGCACACACAGAAATTGCCCAGAAACAGCTGTGCCCTGAAATCTACCCAACACTTTGCCTTGCCTCATACAGAATCACGCTGGGCAAGACTTTCTGCCCTCACTAAGAACCAATCTCTGCTCAAATATGACTTTGTCTAATGCTGCCATAGAGATCAAAAGCACTTAAATTCCAAATGGATTGTTAGGATCATCTGTGCATGAAAATTTTCCCAGCAGTGATAAGCCACTGATGAGACCTAATGAGAAAAAGCAATCAGTTTTCAATTGGGGTTGGCCAAGAGGACCTTTAGAGAGGTGTGTGTCCCCCAGATCATTCTATGAGTCTGTATTCAGTTACCTTTTATGTGGCCAGTCACAATCCATTATCCACTGCGATAAGCTGTGCCATGCACAAACACAAAGTAAGCTGCATAGGCTGATTAAAACAACAACAACAACAAAAAGCTAAATGAGATGTTTACAAATGTATGCATTTTAAAAAGGAATAAAAAAAAGAAAACAAACCCAAACATTGAGTAATCTCATCCAAAATTCCTGCTCAGTCCTGCATTTTAAGCGGTCGCAGATTACAAATGCATCAAAAGAAAAAGAAACAACCCATGGAAAAAAAAAAACAAACCCCAAATGTGATGTCTGCTCTGCTCTAACATTCTCAGTGAAGCCATTAAAATGGTGACTTATAACCTGAAAAAGTTCATGTGAGGGCAAGCTTGATGGCCACACCCAAAGAGTGGCTGTCAATGAGTCCATGTCCAAGTGGAGGCCAGTGACAAGTGGAGTCCCTCAGGGATCAGTTCTGGGACCAGTCTTGTTCAATATCTTTGTGGGTGCCATGGACAGAGGCATTGAGTGCAGCCTCAGCAAGTTTTCTGATGACACCAAGCTGTGTGGTGCAGCAGACAGGCTGGAGGGCAGGGATCCATCCAGAGGGACCTGGCCAGGCTGGAGAGGTGAGCACAAGCCAACCTCATGAGGTTCAACAAGACCAAGTGCAGTGTCCTGCATCTGGGTTAGGGCAATGCCAAGCACAAATCCAGGCTGGGCAGTGAGTGGCTGGAGAGCAGCCCTGAGGAGAGGGACTTGGGGATGCTGCTGATGAGAAGCTCAACATGAGCCAGCAGTGTGCACTTGCAGCCCAGAAAGCAAACCAGAGCCTGGGCTGCATCAGGAGAAGTGTGGCCAGCAGGGAGAGGGAGGTGATTCTCCCCTTCTACTGTGCTCTGCTGAGACCCCACCTGGAGTACTGCATCCAGCTCTGGAGCCCTCATTACAAGAAGGATGTGGATGTGCTGGAGAGTGTCCAGAGAAGGTCCACGAGGATGATCAGAGGGCTGGAGCACCTCTGCTGTGAGGACAGACTGAAGGAGTTGGGGCTGTTCAGTCTGGAGAAGAGGAGGCTCCCAGGTGACCTTCTTGTGGCCTTCCAGGATCTGAAGGGGGCCTACAAAAAAGCTGGGGAGGGACTTTTCAGGCTGTCAGGGAGTGACAGGTCTAGGGGGAATGGAGCAAAGCTGGAGGTGGGGAGATTCAGAGTGGATGTGAGGAGGAAGTTGTTGAGCATGAGAGTGGTGAGAGGCTGGAATGGGTTGCCCAGGGAGGTGGTTGAGGCCCCATGCCTGGAGGTGTTTAAGGCCAGGCTGGATGAGGCTGTGGGCAGCCTGCTCTAGGGTAGGGTGTCCCTGGGCATGGCAGGGGGGTTGGAACTAGATGATCCTTGTGGTCCCTTCCAACTCTGACTGCTTCCATGATTCTATGATACCTGCCTGCCAGCTCATCTGCACTGTTAAGCTACCTCCACAGAAGAAGAAAAACTAAAACACAAAGTAAAACTGAAACACAAGTTACTACAGAAGCAATACCTTGTCCTCCAGGCACATATTTGACCCCTGACCACCAGTTGAACAGCAGAGTGCCATGATGGTACACATGCAGAAAGGTCACCTTTCTGCTCTTGTTTCTTGCACAGAGTAAAGAAAAGCTGAAAGAAGCCAGACAAAATAAAAACTTCAGTGGATGTATTTAGGCTAAAGATTTTACACTAGAAAGGGATTCATGATGGCTCTCAATCTCCCAAATCCATTTTCTCTGCTGTTGGCAGGTGGAATTTCTTCCACAGAGCCCCAGCTGTCTTTCCCTTTGGATTCAAGTCTCAAAGTCCAAAGAGGACACACCTAAGGCTCTGACTGAGCTTGCATACTATTTTCACAGGATTTCACAGGATGTGAGGGGTTGGAAGGGACCCAAGGAGATCATCGAGTCCAACCCCCCTGCCACAGCAGGACAATTCTATCTAACACAGATCACAGAGGAACACATCCAGACAGGCCTTGAAAGGCTCTAGAGAAGGAGACTCCACAACCTCTCTGGGGAGCCTGTTCCAGTGCTCTGTGACCCTTACAGTAAAGAAGTTCCCCCTTGTGTTGAGGCAGAACCTCTTGTGCTGCAATTTACACCCATTGCTCCTTGTCCTATCCCAGGGAGCAGTGAGCAGAGCCTGTCCCCCTGCTCCTGGCCAGCCCTCAGATACTTATAAACATTTATCAAATCCCCTCTCAGTCTTCTCCAGACTAAGCAGCCCCAGGTCCCTCAGCCTCTCCTCATCAGCCATGCCCTCCAGTCCCCTCATCATCCTCATAGTCCTCTGCTGGACCCTCTCCAGCAGATCCCTGTCCCTCTTATACTGGGGAGCCCAATTTTATATTTACAGATGCATGGGACTGGTGTTTTTCAGGAAATAGATTAGATGTTTACTGGTGCCAGGCAACAATCCACAGAAAAAGTGCCATGTTGAATGCCCAAACCCTTCTGGAGTTGGCATCAGTAAAGAGAGTAGCTATGGCAGATGAATACATGCCAGGTCACTGTGTTTCAGCATGCACACACACACACACCACGAAAAAGTCAGTCTGCTTTTCAGGGACACAGGACTGGCACAAAGCTTCTGGTGCTGCTGCTGAAAACAGAGAGCATATTGGTCAACCCACTGGCAATAAGCCTAGGAGGTCTTCATAGGCAAATTCACTTTCAAGGCAATGTGCTGTCAGCTTATACCCCAAAGACCAGTGAAGTCTTAGGGTAGGATGCCAGTGTATTCCTGCTGACCAAGCAGGGAGGCAAAATTCCACTGTTAGTACAGCTACTTCCTCAGTTCATTTATGGTGTAGGAAAAGACCTGAAGAGGAGCTGTAAATTGGTGCTGATTTCACATGGGATACAAAGATTTAACCTACAGCAGGCATAGGAAATTTTATGTAAACATGAGGGGGATTTTTTTTCCCTTTGGGGGTGACAGAACACTGGCACAGGCTGCCCAGGGTGGTTGTGGAGTCTCTCTCTCTGGAGATATTCAAACCCCACCTGGATGTGTTCCTGTGTGATCTGGTAGAGGAGATCCTGCTCTGGCAGGGGGGTTGGACTGGATAAGCTTTCAAGGTCCCTTCCAGCCCCTGACATTCTGTGCTTCTGTGAACAGGGTTAGTTAGTGGCAGGACACATACTTGTACATCTGCAGGTTCTTCACAGCTCAGCTAACCACTATTACTCAGCCAGACATGCAACACAGACCCTGGCTAACAGTCTTAATCATCTTGTAGCTAAGATTTTGGGTGACCATCTGTCAATAGCCAAGGTTAAAGCTTCTCCCCTAGCACAGTGATTAGGAGGGAATGCCCAGTCACAGGAAAGGTGCTGGGGATTGAATGAATATTTGCAGCCACTGAAACAGAGACAGGCAAACTGGACAGCAGCAACGTTTTTCTTCTGGAAAGGAGCTGCTGAGGAAACCCAGCAGCATGATCACAGAATCACAGAACCTTAAGGGACCTCCAGAGATCATCCAGTCCAACCTCCCTGCCAAGGCAGGATCTCCTAGGGTAGTTCACACAGGAATGCATCCAGGCAGGTTTTGAGAGCCTGCAGAGAAAGAGACTCCACAACCTCTCTGGGCAGCCTGTTCCAGGGCTCTGTCACCCTCACTGTAAAGAAGTTTCTCCTCATGTTGAGGTGAAACCTTCTATGTTCCAGTTTGTATCTCTGCTCCTTGTCTTATTGCTGCTGACCACCAAAACGAGATTTGCCCCAGCCACTTGGCACTCATCTCTCAGATATGTGTATACATTGATCAGATCCCCTCTCAGCCTTCTCTTCTGCAGACTAAACAGCCTCAGAGTTCTCAGTCTCCTCTATAGGGGAGATGCTCAAGTCCTCGTATCTCTCCACTGGACTCTCTCCAGCAGGTCCCTGTCTCTCCTGAACTGAAGAGCCCAAAACGGGACATAGTATTACAGGTGTGGTCTCACTAGGGCAGAGCAGAGGGGGAGAAGAACCTCCCTAGCCCTGCTGGACACACTTCTCCCGATGCCATTGGCTCTCTTGGCCACAAGGGCACATTGCTGTCCCATGCAGAACTTGCTGTCCACCAGCACTCCAAGGACTTTGCCCACGGTACTTCTTTCCAGCTGTACTGGTGCCTATTGTTATCTCTCCCCAAATGCAGGACCCTGCATTTGTCCAGTGATGATATCCAGTGGTAGAGCTGTACCCTTGCATGCCAAAAAATAGAAGGCTGAAGCTGTGCCTGCTGCTTTGATGGCTCCATCCTCATTGCCACAGACAGGAAGGGCACAACACTTGAAGACAGCATTTATCACAGTCTCACAGTATCACCAAGGCTGGAAGAGACCTCATAGATCATCAAGTCCAACCTGTTACCACAGAGCTCAAGGCTAGACCATGGCACCAAGTGCCACGTCCAATCCTGCCTTGAACAGCTCCAGGGACAACGACTCCACCACCTCCCTGGGCAGCCCATTCCAGTGTCCAATGACTCTCTCAGTGAAGAACTTTCTCCTCACCTCAAGCCTAAATTTCCCCTGGCATAGCTTGAGGCTGTGTCCTCTTGTTCTGGTGCTGGCTGCCTGAGAGAAGAGAGCAACCTCCTCCTGGCTACAACCACCCCTCAGGTAGTTGTAGACAGCAATAAGGTCTGCCCTGAGCCTCCTCTTCTCCAGGCTAAACAACCCCAGCTCCCTCAGCCTCTCCTCGTAGGGCTGTGCTCGAGGCCTCTCACCAGCAAAGCATCAGCCCAGTCAATGCAGGATCAACCAAACACGTTCGCTTTCGGCCCCCTGCCCCTTTCTGACAGGAGAGTGATTTATTCGCAGCACCAGACCCGCGATGGAGCCGAGCTGAGCGCTGCTTACCGTATCAAGCAGCTCGATGGCTTTGGAGAATCAGAACCGCCGCCGCCAGCACCACCACACTCTTGCCATCTGCTGGGCAGCACAAAGAAACGCTGTTAGTCCTCAGAGCCACCGCTCCTTTCCTCTCCGAGAGTTTCAGCTACGAGCGACGTGAACGCTGCCCACCTGGGAACCGGCAGCGGAAGGGGAAAGCCCGGAGAGGGGCTCCTGTGTGGCTCTGGCTTCCTTTAGTTGAGCTGGGAAGACGAAAGGCATTCAGGGTTGCTTAGATACTTCGCTAGCTGAGCTGTTTGTTCTGACGTGGCAGGAGGGAGCTACTCAGGAACTGTTTCTAGCCTGATGGCAAGTATCTGAAAACCTGGAAAGATCATATCCATGCTTGCATCTCACAGGCTCACAGGATGCTAGGGGTTG
>WAAF01000685.1:1353-34883 GCA_013400475.1 Tricholaema leucomelas | reverse complement strand
CTGTGTCCCCTTCTTCTGTTGCTGGTTGCCTGGCAGAAGAGACCAACCCCCACCTGGCTGCAACCTCCCTTCAGGTAGTTGTAGACAGCAATGAGGTCAGCCCTGAGCCTCCTCTTCTCCAGGCTGCACACCCCCAGCTCCCTCAGCCTCTCCTCAACACTTGCAATATCAATACTAGACACCTGAAGTATCATGCCGGCGGTCAGAGAGAACACAGGTGGCTGTGTTGACTGAGAACTAAAAGCACAGCACAGCTGTTGAAGCAGACAGTTTAGTGGAAGAGCTTTACAAGCAGCAAACTGGAGCAAAAGCCTTAAGCATGCAAATTGTTTTCATGAGCAAGCCATTCTGGATACCCCTGGGAAGGGCAGGGCCTCATGCAAGCAGCTCATAGAACTGTACCATCATTCCTGGTTCACTGTGGCTGTAAACCACTGTCTGGCACAGGTAGCTGTAGTTGCCCAAGACTGAAGTTGCTAGAAACTGAAACAAAAGAAGAGAAATAAAAGAGATCCTTTTTTTGTTCAACAGCATCTGTTACCAAAAAAAAACCCCAAACAGAATGATGTGCATGCAGATGCTCAGGTAATAGAGTCTGAATCTAGGACTCACTGCCCAAATATCCATGCAGTTTATACTGCTGAACAAACAGTACAAAAACTGAAACAAGCAGTAGGATGGTTTGGGCTGTAGGGAACCTTTGAGGTCATCCAGCTTCAACCAGCCTGTCCTTCTGTACCCAGGGCCTCACCCACACCCTTCCACAGCCAAGAAGGTTAAGATATGAGAGAAAATGAAGTATGCTTTGGGAATTACACTTTCAGCAGGGCAATACTGCTCCTCTTGTGGCCACAACAAGCTCCTGGCCAAGCTGGCAGCTCGTGGCTTGGACAGATTCACTCTGATATTGGTCAAGAACTGGCTGGAAGGCTGGGCCCAGAGAGTGGTGGTGAATGGTGCCACATCCAGTTGGCAGCTCTCACTAGTGGTGTGCCCCAAGGATCAGTGCTGAACCCAGTCCTGTTCAACATCTTTATTGATGATCTGGACCAGGGGATTGAGTCCAGCATCAGTAAGTTTGCAGATGACACCAAGCTAGGAGCAGGTGTGGATCTGTTGGAAGGTAGGAGAGCCCTGCAGAGGCATTCTGACAGGCTGGATGGGTGGGCAGAGGCCAAAGGGATGAGACTGAACAAGGCCACGTGCAGGGTTCTACACTTTGGCCACAACAACCTCAAGCAGCACTACAGGCTGGGGACAGAGTGGCTGGAGAGCAGCCAGGCAGAAAGGGATCTGGGGGTGCTGGNCTACCTGAAGGGAGGCTGTAGCCAGGTGGGGTTGGTCTCTTCTGCCAGGGAACAAGCAACATAACAAGGGGACACAGTTTCAAGTTGTGCTGGGGGAGGTCTAGGCTGGATGTTAGGAGGAAGTTGTTGTCAGAGCGAGTGATTGGCATTGGAATGGGCTGCCCAGGGAGGTGGTGGAGTCACCATCCCTGGAGGTGTTCAAAGCATGGATGGGGCACTTAGTGCCATGGTCTGGTTGATTGGCTAGGGCTGGATGCTAGTTTGGACTGGATGACCTTGGAGGTCTCTTCCAACCTGCTTGATTCTATGATTCTGTGATTCTATGAAAACATAGATACAGAATTATAGAGTGGTCTGAGTCTGAAGTCACCTCCAAAGATCCAACCCCCCTGCAGTCAGCAGGGACATCTTCAACTAGGTCAAGTTGCCCAGAGCCCTGCCAAGTCTCACCTTGAATATCTCCAGGGATGGGGCCCCTGGACAATCTGCTGCAGTGCTCCACCACACTCATGCTAAAGAACTTGTGCCTCACATCCAATGTAAATCTGTTCTCTAGTTTGAAGCCATTGCCTCTTATCCTATCACTGCAGGCCTTTGCAAACACTCTCTTTACAAACAGTCTCTCTCCAAACTTCTTGTAGCCCCTTTCACATATTGGAAGGTCACCATTAGGTATCCTTGGACCCTTCTCTTCTCCAGGCTGAACAATCCCAGCTCCATCAGCCTGTTCTCGTAGCAGATGTGCTCCAACCCCCTGATCATTTTCATGGCCCTCCTCTGGACCTGCTTCATCAGGTGCACATCCTTCCTGTATTGAGGGCTCCAGAGCTGGCCACAGTACTTTGGGTGAGCTCTCATCAGAGCACAGTAAATTTTAATTTGGCTTCTACTCCTTTCATTTGAGTCCATCAGCAAAAGCTGTTGAAATGCCTCTGGTTTTCAAAGACTTCCTGGCTGCTTACCTAGGAGCCAGTCCTGTCTCCTCACCTCATAAAACATGCAGCTTGGTAATGTCATTATGGTGAGATTGTAGGCAGTCAGCAGGCATCACAGCTTCAGCGCTTTCCACTGGTGCATGTGGAAGGGCCCCAGTGTCACAACAAGGAGGGAGGAGGCAAAGAGCAGTACAACTGGAAGTGGAGAGTCCAGCAGGGGCCACGGGGCTGTCCTTGGATCTGCAATGCAAAACAAGCAGCCAAGCTGGCACATCTTATATACTGCAGAACCATAGAATCATGGAATCACAGAATCATAGAATCGTGAAATCAAGAATCATGGAATCATAGAATCATGGAACCATAGAATCATGGAATCACAGAATCATAGAATCGTGAAATCAAGAATCATGGAATCATAGAATCATGGAACCATAGAATCATGGAATCAAGAATCATGGATGCAGAGAATTATGGAATCAAGACTCATGGAATCATAGAATCATCGAACCATAGAATCAAGAATCATGGAAACATAGAATAATGAAATCAAGAATCATGGAACCATAGAATCGTGGAATCATAGAATCATGGAACCATAGTATCATGGAACCATAGAATCAAGAATCATGGATACATAGAATCATGAAACCATAGAATCATAGAATCATAGAATCAAGAATCACGGAACCATGGAATCATGGAACCATGGAATCATGGAACCATAGAATCAAGAATCATGGAAACCTAGAATCATAGAATCATGGAAACATAGAATCATGAAATCATAGAATCATGAAATCATAGAACCATGGACTCAAGAATCATGGATGCAGAGAATTATGGAATCAAGACTCATGGAATCATAGAATCATCGAACCATAGAATCAAGAATCATAGAAACATAGAATAATGAAATCAAGAATCATGGAACCATAGAAACGTGGAATCATAGAATCATGGAACCATAGTATCATGGAACCATAGTATCATGGAACCATAGAATCAAGAATCATGGAAACATAGAATCATGAAATCATAGAATCATGGAATCAAGAATCATGGAACCATAGAATCATGGAACCATAGAATCATGGAATCATGGAATCATAGAATTATGGAATCATAGAATCATAGAGTCATAGAATGGTCTGGGTTGGAAAGGACCTCCAAAAGTCATCTAGTCCCATCCCCTCTGCAGTCAGCAGGGGCACCCTCAACTAGATCAGGTCGCCCAGAGCCCTGTCAAGCCTCTCTTTGAATATCTCCAGGGAGCTCTGTCAGGCAGATATATTCAATCACTTCCTTTCAGCATGCTCTCTGCAGCATGCTCCTTGGAAAAACACCCTGGTGTCTCCTGTGTCTGTGCAACGAAGTGCCACAGTCCTCCTCCTCCACTAGAGCTTCGTTTGTCAGACCCTGGCTAAAAGGTTTTGGAATGACATGCAGGATGGGACTCTAGTACCAGGCCTTTTGCAACACAGTAGTGAGTTGATCTTGCCACTCAGGAGCTGGAGCCCTCAACACAGGCTGCAGGACTGCCCCACATGCAGGTGAAAGCATGAAAGGCCAATGGCATGAGGTTTAACAAGGCCAAGTGCCAGGTCATGCACTTTGGCCACAACAACCCCAAGAAGCCCTACAGGCTGGGGGAGGAGTGGCTGGAGAGCTGCCTGGTGGAAAAGGGCCTGGGGGTGTTGGTGGACAGCCAGCTGGACATGAGCCAGCAGTGTGCCCAGGTGGCCAAGAAGGCCAACAGCATCCTGGCCTGCATCAGAAATGGTGTGACCAGCAGGAGCAGGGAGGTGATCACTCTCCTGTGCTCAGCACTCGTGAGACCACTCCTCGAGTGCTGTGTCCAGTTTTGGTCACCACAGTATAGGAGGGACATTGAGGTGCTGGAGCAGGTGCAGAGAAGGGCAACGAGGCTGGGGAGAGGTCTGGCAAACATGACCTGTGAGGAGCAGCTGAGGGAGCTGGGGGTGTTTAGTCTGGAGAAGAGGAGGCTGAGAGGGGACCTTATTGCCCTCTACAACTACCTAAAAGGAGGTTGTAGTGAGGCTGGAGCTGGTCTCTTCTCCCAGATTACTAATGATAGGACAGGAGGAAATGGCCTCAAGTTGCATCAGGGGAGGTTTAGGTTGGCTGTTGGGAGGAAGTTCTTTCCTGAGCAGGTGGTCAGGCACTGAAACAGGCTGCCCAGGGAGGTGGTGGAGTCACCATCCCTGGAGGTGTTTAAAAGGAGAGTGGCTGTGGTGCTTGAGGCTATGGTCTAGTGATGAAGGATGCTGGGATGAAGGTTGGACTGGATGACCCTGGTGGTCCTGTCCAACCGTAGCAATTCCTAGTGACGTTGTGCTGAGGGATTTGGTTTAGCCAAGGACTTGTCAGTGTGAAACTAATGATTGGACTCGAGGAGCTTGGAGGTCTTTTCCAATCTAACAAATTCTGTGATTCTGTGACAGTTCATGACACATGCAGCAGAAGAAACCAAACAGTTCCTGGCTATAAGTCTTTATAGCTAAATAATGAAATATGATTCTATGATTCTAAGCTTTCCTATGAGACATGAATATGCAATTTTTATTTAAATGACTTCTTTAATATTCCAGATTTAACAGACAACCCCAAGCAAACCTTTCACCATCTGGTCAGAAAGCTGCCTACACTTCCCAGCTATGGACAGGGGAAATCTCTGTCCCTTCATTCTTTACTGCAAGCCAGCTGGCATGCCCCTGAGATTTAGTTCAAGACTTAAGGGAAGTTTGTGATCATGGAAGAGGAAAACAGAAGATCTGCCTGGTAAAAATAATGCAGGCTCATAATAGGGTCATGTCCCTCCTAGGTTTGTGCTTTGTGCTCATGCTAGTTAGGTGTAAATTCCTATTTAAGACAGCATCTCTACTTACCTCCACTTTCAAGGACTCAGTTGTAGAATTCTTGAGCTTCTTGCCAAATTGAAGCCATCACAAGTGCTGGAAAGAAATGACAATTAGCATTCCCAAGATCAGACTGACCTCATTTATCCTAGCTTTGACTGAATCTTGAATGAAGGAAGCTTCCTTAGACAAGGGCTCAGGACTATAGATCACAGGATGTTAGGGGTTGGAAGGGACCCAAGGAGATCATCGAGTCCAACCCCTCATGAAAAGAAAACAATTTGCTCTTTGTAGAAACTCAAATTTTGACCAGGATTAGAGGCACAGAATCACAGAAACATCCAGGTTGGAAAGCCCCTCAGGATCACTAAGTCCAACCTATAACTCTGCAAGATTCACCTGAAACCATATCCCTAAGCACCACATCCAAACGATCCTTAAACACATTCGAAGTGGGTGACTCAACTAATTCCCTGGGCAGCTCATTCCAGTGCCTGACCACTCTTGCTGGTAAAAAATGTTTGCTAATGTCTGGCCTAGACCTGCCTTGCTGCAGCTTGAGGCCATTTGCTCTTGTTCTATGGCTATTTACCTGTGAGAAGAGACCAGCAGCAGCCTCTCCACAACTTCCCTTCATGTAGTTATAGACAGCAGTGAGCATGTAGTTATAGACAGCAGTGAGGTCTCCCCTCAGCCTCCTCTTACTTGAACTAACCATTCCCAGCTTCCTCAGTTGCTCCTCATACTATTTAGTTTCTAGGCCCTTCACCAGCTTTGTTGCCCTCCTCTGCACCCATGTTTTAAAACCTGAGGGCAGATAACCCCCCTGTAATGATTAGCTGTTTAACTTCTGTTTTCAGACTTTGATAGCTTATTGAAGTTTCACCTCTAAAAACACTCTTGAGTAGCTGCATGCAAAATGCCAGGGCCAGGAGGCTCTGTGTGCCAACGTTAGGAAATCAGTTCATGTGATAACCTCTCTCACGCCAGGCAGCACAGCTGCATCCTTCTGCAGGCACTCTTGGAGGTTCACAATGCTAGCTAGCAACTTGGGATTGAATCAGAACTCCAGAGATGGTAACTAAGCAATGGGCATTTGGCTTTCTGGAGCCCAGTTTCTACTCTAACTTTGTCTTGGTTTGTCTTGTGCATCACAGAATGTTAGGGGTTGGAAGGGACCTTGGAAGATCATCAATATACATATAGATATATACACACACATGTCCTACAGTATATTAAAGTAGAATGTTCATAGAATCATAGAATCAGTCAGGGTTGGAAGGGACCACAAGGATCACCTACTTCCAACTCCTCTGCCTTGCCCAGGGACACCCTACCCTACATCAAGCTGGCCACAGCCTCATCCAGCCTGGCCTTAAACACCTCCAGGCATGGGGCCTCAACCACCTCCATGAGCAACGCATTCCAGGCTCTCACCACTTTCATGCTGAACAACTTTCTCCTCACATCCACTCTGATCCTACCCACCTCCAGCTTTGCTCCATTCCCCCCAGTCCTGTCACTCCCTGACAGCCTAAAAAGTCCCTCCCCACTTTTTTTGTAGGCCCCCTCCAGATCCTGGAGGCCACAAGAAGATCACCTGGGAGCCTCCTCTTCTCCAGACTCAACAGCCTAAACTCTTTCAGTCTGTCCTCATAGCAGAGCTGCTCCAGCCCTCTGAGCATCCTCATGGCCCTTCTCTGGACATGCTCCAGCATCTCCACATCCTTCTTATAATAGTGGCTCCAGAACTGGATGCAGTGCTCCAGGTGTGGTCTCAGCAGAGCAGAGTAGAGGGGGAGGATCACCTCCCTCGCCCTGCTGGCCACACTTCTCCTGATGCAGTCCAGGCTCTGGTTGGCTTTCTAGGCTGCAAGTGCACATTGAAAGCCAACCAGATTCATAGATAGTATAGAATAGAATAGAATAGAATAGAATAGAATAGAATAGAATAGAATAGAATAGAATAGAATAGAATCAACCAGGTTGGAAGAGACCTCCAAGATCATCCAGTCCAACCTAGCACCCAGCCCTGTCCAGTCAACCAGACCATGGCACTAAGTGCCTCATCCAGGCTTTCCTTGAACACCTCCAGGGACAGTGACTCCACCACCTCCCTGGGCAGCCCATTCCAATGCCAATCACTCTCTCTGTGAAGAACTTCCTCCTAACATCCAGCCTATGTATATAATATTAATACATATTCATGTATATTCATATATAATATGATGCTTCCTGCCCTTATTTTCTCAGGACCACCTCTTCAACGGCATCTGGAAGTTCACCTAGGAAATATTTCACTGCAGTTACTTTCAAGAGCTGATGTTACCTGCACTGGTTCTCTCTGTTAGCAAATACCCAGGGCCAACTTCCTCACTTTTATCTCCTCCTGGTGCTGAGAAAAGCACATTTCCTCCTTTGACTTCTCACAGACTGCTGAATGTGAGTCCCTACACCTCCTCTGGCCCCATCCCCTGCTTTCCCATGCCCACTGAGCCCCTGCAGTACAGCAGTGTGGCAGGGAGAACTGTAGCCTAATGTAAGGCTTCTCAAAGTGGTATGGAGGTGTTTTAAGGAGCCTTATGAATATAAACAGTTTCTTAATAGCCAGATGACATAGTTCTGGTGGAACTATGCCAGTCACTAGTGGTGTCCCCCAGGGATCAGTGTTGAGCCCAATCCTGTTTAATATCTTTATAGATGATCTGGATGAAGGGATTGAGTCCTCCCTCAGTAAGTTTTCAGACAACATCAATTTAGGAGCATTTGTCAGTCTGTTGTGGCATGCCCAGGTGGCCAAGAAGGCCAATGGCATCATGGCCTGGAGCAGGAATAGTGTGGCCAGCAGGACCAGGGAAGTCCTGTGCTCAGCACTAGTTAGAACACAGCTTAAGTACTGTGTCCAGTTCTGGGCACCTTAGTTTAGGAAAGACATTGAGGTGCAGAGAAGGGCACCAAGGCTGGTGAGGGGCCAGGAGCACAGCCCTGTGAGGAGAGGCTGAGGGAGCTGGGGGTGTGCAGCCTGCAGAAAAGGAGGCTCAGGGCAGACCTCGTTGCTGTGTACAACTCCCTGAAGGGAGGCTGTAGCCAGGTGGGGGTTGGTCTCTTCTCCCAGGCACCCAGTGACTGAACAAGGGGACACAATCTCAAGCTGTGCCAGGGCTTGATGTTAGGCTGGATGTTAGGAGAAAGTTCTTCAGGAATATAGTGCTTGGCCATTGGAATGGGCTGCCCAGGGAGGTGGTGGAGTCACCATCCCTGGAGGTGTTTAAAAGGAGACTGGATGAGGCACTTAGTGCCATGGTTTAGTTAATTAGAAGGGGTTAGGTTGGACTGGATGATCTTAGAGGTCTTTTCCAGCCTGGTTAACTCTGTGATTCTGTGAATTACAAAGAGCACTCCTGGCACTCTTTACCAACTCTACTTCTGCCTTTGCAAACCTGGATAAATCCTGACATGCAACTGCATGCACAGCATCATGTCAGCGACAGAAGAATGCTTCCACAAGTGTCTCTGCTGCAGTCAGTCACTGCAGTCAAAGCCCTTGCTTGGTGTGTGACTGGATGATCTTAGAGGTCTTTGACCCTCTAGAGGACACCTAGCAGCAGACCCTCGGCACATGCAGGTCTCCTGCGCAGAGATCCATGCCCTTGTCATCTGGGCAGAATCTGCCAGCAGAGAGATTAGGCAGTGATTAGCAGCTGGCTCAGAGTCAATCCGGCAGGGATTTCACATGGTTACATGCCCCCAGACAATCCATACACGTTCCAGCTCACTCCATGCCCTTTGCTTCCCCTGAACCAGCACAGCAGTGATGGCAGGACCCAGGAAAGCAGGAGCTGACTTACCTCAGCACTGCAGCTGGCTTCACAGGCGCCTTTCTTCCAGGGAGTTCTCAGCATACAGCCACTGCTCCTCTCACCCAGGGTGCATGCAAGCAAGAAGCTGCGAGAGCCTGTGCCGTTAAGCAGACCTTGTGCTCAGCTCTCTTCTCCACAAGTGGGGTGAGCACACCACCTGCTGGGTCCCACGCAGAGGTGGTGGATCTTCACGCCTCTTGAGAACGAGTCACTCTCCCAGTGGTACCCAAGATAAAACCACCGTGAGCTGCAGGCACTGTGGTGTTGTCTCTTGACTTTCCCAGAGCAGAGGTTACATCACATCCTCCTCCCCCTCCCTCTCTTGCCTCTCCCCACATGATTCATCAGATTAGAGGTACTGGAAAGAGGAGGAAAATGGATATGGAAGAGGACCAGGATTCCACAAGAGTGAACCTCTGACCTTTCGTGTCACGCTTGGGAGCCTGGCCAAGTGGGAACTGGGCCAGCACTTCTTCGGCAGGTTTCTCCAGGACAGCTTTTTAAACAGCAAAAGGAGAGGAAACTTCTGCAGGTTTCTCCAGGGCAGCTTTTTAAACAGTAAAAGGAGAGGGAACTTCTGCAGGTTTCTCCAGGGCAGCTTTTTAAACTGCAAAAAGTGAGGGAACTTCTGCAGGTTTCTCCAGGACAGGTTTTAAAACAGTAAAAAGTGAGGGAACTTCTGCAGGTTTCTCCAGGACAGGTTTTAAAACAGTAAAAAGTGAGGGAACTTCTGCAGGTTTCTCCAGGACAGGTTTTTAAACAGTGAAAGGGGAGGAACCATGCCTGGAAAACAGCCTGTTTGGAGCACTCCTTCAGCTCATCACAAAAAGCTGTCAGCCACCCTTTTGTGCACCCAAAATACATCCAAAACACGAATTGAGGGAGGAGAGAATGGTAGGAACACCCATCCACTCACTCAGGAAAGGTAAATTCAAGTGGATTCACCTCCTTGTCTCCAGCTTCTATCCCTGCAGGTGTTGCATTTACTATCACAGTGTCACCACCAAGGTTGGAAGAGACCTCACAGATCAAGTCCAACCCATTACCACAGAGCTCAAGGCTAGACCATGGCACCAAGTGCCACGTCCAATCCTGCCTTGAACAGCTCCAGGGACAGCGACTCCACCACCTCCCTGGGCAGCCCATTCCAGTAGCCAATGACTCTCTCAGTGAAGAACTTTCTCCTCACCTCGAGCCTAAATTTCCCCTGGCACAGCTTGAGGCTGTGTCCTCTTGTTCTGGTGCTGGCTGCCTGAGAGAAGAAAGCAACCTCCTCCTGGCCACAACCACCCTTCAGGTAGGAGGTTTTTCATGCACAAAACCCAAACCAAAACAGCATCATTGCTGAAATAATGTTATGGGAGCTCTTAATGTCAAAGTGAATTGGGTTTTTCTTTTGGTAACAAGGAAAAAGGGTATTACAGAAACATGGATTAGAGGCATGGTAATAAGCAGCTTGGCTATGTACAATATGTGACAGCTCAGACAAGCTCAGAGGTTTAAAATATTGCATGTTTGATCTCTTTTAAAGGATACCTCCTGAACATAGCATGGGTGTTTGCCACAAAATCATTGCCAATAATAAATAGAGAAGCATAGAATCAATCAGGTTGGAAGGGACCTCCAAGATCATCCAGTCCAGCCTAGCATACAGCTCTATCCAGTCAACTAGACCATGGCACTAAGTGCCTCATCCAGGCTTTTCTTCAACACCTCCAGGGATGGCGACTCCACCACCTCCCTGGGCAGCCCATTCCAATGCCAATCACTCTCTCTGCCAACAACTTCCTCCTAATATCCAGCCTAGACCTCCCCTGGCACAACTTGAGACTGTGTCCCCTTGTTCTGTTGCTGGTTACCTGGCAGAAGAGACCAACCCCACCTGGCTACAGCCTCCCTTCAGGTAGTTGTAGGCAGCAATGAGGTCTGCCCTGAGCCTCCTCTTCTGCAGGCTGCACACCCCCAGCTCCCTCAGCCTCTCCTCACAGGGTTTGTGCTCCAGGCCCCTCACCAGCTTCGTTGCCATTCTCTGGACACATTCCAGTATCGCAACATCTCTCTTGAATTAAGGAGGCCAGAACTGGTCACAAGACTCAAGGTATGGCCTGAAATTTGACACTTGACAGGCAGATTGCAAGCTCTGCAGCATACAATTCTCAATGCAGTCACTACCAAAGCACAATGACAACAACGGAGAGTGCAAAATCCTATTTCCTCCTTTAATGACCTGGTAATCTGCTCCCAGTGATCTGGAAGCCAAGTAGAGCAGATATTTATAGGAGCCAGAAAATGAACAATTCAACTTTCCAGCTTCTAACAGCAGATTGTGTAGCCAAAGGGAGTACACAGTGTTCTGATCTCTGCAGTTACTGTTTGGAAAGCATCTTTCTGAAACTGCCATATATTTAGGAGAGCAAAAAAAAAACCCCACCTTTCAGCTTTCTTATAGCCTGTCCTTTAGCTATGCACAGGAAACTTTGCTTTCAGTTAATCTAACTCAGAACAAAAGGCATAGTGGCATGGAATTTTACTGATGCAACATCCCTTCCTTCTACGTCAAACAGTGGTAACTTCCTTGCCAGGGAGGGCTTAGTTGTATAGCTGTGAGAATAGTGTGGATGATCACTTGGAGGGATGAGGAACCAACAAACTATTCCCCCTGAATTCAGTGCAGAAAAAGGATGCAGTTGTGACTTCCATTCCAGCAGAGTCCTTAGGCTAGTGGTGGATCAGGCAGTAACTAGCAAAGCCATATGCAGTCCAACAGCTGCAGAGCTGCATGGTAAAGCTGAGTGACGTGAATCCTGTGCAACTCCCTGAGGTGTTGTGAAGCTTAAATGCTGTTTACATATGCTTGGTGATCTACAGATAAAAGACAATATGTTCATGGGAAGCATCATTAGAATCACTCTTGCTGCTGGCAATTACAGTCCTCATAGAGGTGACAGCAAACCAGCCAAAATTCTTCTCTCTCCATGGGAAACCTCCATCCCCTTACAATACTAAACACACTAGGGAAAGGTAACTTAGAATCATAGAATCAACCAAGTTGGAAGAGGCCTCCAAGATCATCCAGTCCAGCCTAGCACACAGCTCTATCCAGTCAACTAGACCATGGCACTAAGTGCCTCATCCAGGCTTTTCTTCAATGCCTCCAGGAATGGCGACTCCACCACCTCCCTGGGCAGCCCATTCCAATGCCAATCACTCTCTCTGCCAACAACTTCCTCCTAGCATCCAGCCTAGACCTCCTCCAGCACAACTTGAGGCTGTGTCCCCTTGTTCTGTTGCTGGTTGCCTGGCAGAAGAGACCAACCCCACCTGGCTACAGCCTCCCTTCAGGTAGTTGTAGTCAGCAATGAGGTCTGCCCTGAGCCTACTCTTCTGCAGGCTGCACACCCCCAGCTCCCTCAGCCTCTCCTCACAAGGCTGCGCTTCAGGCTTCTCCTAATGCCCAAACTAATGATCTAAGTAAAGAAGTTAGAAGAAAAAAGACCTGGTTTTAGAAAACAGGAACAAAACCCCGAAGTTTCACAAGTCACAGGCTTTTTTAAGACTGAAGAATGGTTGCATTCAAAGTAGAACAAGCTGAGCCCTAGGCTGATAATCCCATCTCTATGCCAAGCAGGTAAGGCAGAAGCACAGGTTTCAAGGTTTCCTGCTGCTCCTTGCAAAAGTATATCCAAAGGTATGCATTTAGGACTCTAGTGGAAGCACTTTGCCAGCACAAGTAGTCATCAGGCTAGTTTGTGCAGTGCCATAACCCTCCTCTCCAGCACCCCACTTACAAACAGGTTTACTCTGGGATTTTAGAGCTTCTTCTGCCCAGCCCTGGTTCCCAAGGCTAACAACTTAGCCAAACAGCCACAGTAAAAGGTGACAAGTCAAGGACCTAATGTGATGCCTGAGTGCTTGCAGACGTATTCTAAGGAGCTGGTCATCTGTCCAGAGAATTCACTTAGGAGCAGAGGGGAGACAAGAAGGTTCCACCCCCACAGTTAGTCATAAAGAGGATAGGGCAGTTTTGATTTTAAATGAATAGAATAAGAGGGAATCAATTCCTCTGGGTCACATACACAGCAGTTCAATGGGTTATGAGAGACACCAGGTAGATCTCAGGCAAACATTAATTCTCTGTGAGCTACTTGGAAGGCTGTGCAGCCATCCAGAGAGAGCTGGACAGACTGCAGAGCTGGGCACAGAGGAACCAGATGAGGTACAACAAGGGCAAGTGCAAAGTCCTGCATCTGGGAAGGGATAATAAACTGCACCAGTACAGGCTGGGAGGTGATCTGCTGGAGAGCAGCCCTGTGGAGAGGGACTTGGGGCTCCTGGTGGATAAGAAGTTAACCATGGCACAGCAATGTGCCCTTGTGGCCAAGAAGGCCAATGGGATCCTGGGGTGCATTAGGAAGAGTGTGTCCAGCAGATCAAGGGAGGTTCTCTTTCTCATCTACTCTGTCCTGGTGAAACCACATCTTGAGTACTGTGTTCAGTTTTGGACTTCTTAGTTTAAAAGGGACAGGGATCTGCTGGAAAGGGTCCAGCGGAGGGCTATGAGGATGATTAGGAGACTGGAGCATTGCCTGATGAGGAGAGGCTGAGGGAACTGGGACTGTTTAGTCTGGAGAAGACTGAGATGGGATTTAATAAATGTCTATAAATATCTGAGGGCTGGGGGTCAGGATAGGGGGAACAGGCTCTGCTCGCTTGCTCCCTGTCATAGGACAAGGAGCAATGGGTGTAAGTTGCAGCACAAGAGGTTCCACCACAACACAAGGAGGAACTTCTTTACTGTAAGGGTCACAGAGCACTGGAACAGGCTCCCCAGAGAGGTTGTGAAGTCTCTTTCTCTGGAGTCTTTCAAGGCCTGCCTGGGTGTGTTCCTCTGTGATCTGAGCTAGATTGTATGGTCCTGCTCTGGCAGGGTGTTGGACTCGATCTCTTTGGGTCACTTCCAACCCCAACCCCTGACATCCTGTGATCCTGTGATCCTGTGATGCCAGGGCTCAGTTGTGAACTAGAGACTGATGCCAGTTATTTTACTAGATGAAGATGCCTTTCCTCATGTCTCACACATCACATTCTCTTCTTCTGTACTTTGGGAACATTAGGCAGATGCATCTGCTGCAAAAAACAATCTGTTTGAAAAGTTGGCAAGAGTTATCTCAGCAATAATGGCAGGATGCCCTGCAACTGGGCTACTGGGCCCAGTAATGCATGCAGTTCTGGTGTCTCCAGCATAAGAGGAACTTTGAACTGCTGGAGCAGTTCCAGAGGATGGACATGAAGATGATCAGGGGCCTGGAGAACCTCCCCTGTGGAGGCAGCGTGAAAGAGCTGGGGCTGTTCAGCCCGGAGAAAAGAAGGCTCCAGGGAGATCTTGTAGCAGCCTTCCAGTACCTGAAGGAGACTACAAGGGAGCCAGGAAGGGACTTTTTACAGGGGCTTGGAGTGAGAGGATGAGAAGGAATGGATTGAAGCTTGAGGAGGGAAGGTCGAGACTGGAGATTAGGAAGTTCTTTACAGTGAGGGTAGTGAAACACTGCAACATGCTGCCCAGAGAGGTCATGGATGTCCCCTCCTTGGAGATGTGTGATTCCAGGTTGGATGAGGCCTTGAGCAACCTTAACTTGTGGAAGGTGTCCCTGCCCATAGTGTGAGCAGTTGAAAGTAGGTGATCTTTAAGTATCCTTGGAAGGTAAACCAGTCTGTGGTTAGCTAACACCTGGGGGAGGTGATACCAACCAGACAATGGCTAGACTTTGAGATGCATTGGCACACACAGATCTGGCAGAAAAAGTGGTGGTACATCTTGAGCCTTGGCATATATGGTGTGGCTTGGCTGTGACATACAGACTCACAGCCTGGGCTTGCACTCTATCTGTTCTGGGTACTGCAAATTGCTGTTGATCTTGAGCAAGGGCATAGCTATGCATCACATACTTTTATCTCTTTTACTTTAGTTTACTTTCTCTTTGTGGGCTGCATCAAAACCTGTGTTGACAGAAGACCAAGTGAGGTGATTCTGCCACTGTACTCAGCTTTGGTGAGACCTCAGTTGCAGTATGGCATCCAGCTCTGGAGCCCTTGACAAAAGAAGAGCATTGACCTGATGGAGCAGGTCCAGAGAAGGGCCATGAAAATAACCAGGGGGCTGGAACAGCTCTGCTATGAGGACAGCCTGAGGGAGCTGGGCTTGGACAGCCTGAGGGAGCTGGGGTTGTTCAGCCTGGAGAGGAGAAGGCTCCAGAGAAACAAAAATGACCTTCTACAACCTTAAAGGAGGCCCTCAATAGGGAGGGAGAGAGACTGTTTACAAAAGCCTGTGGTGATAGGATGAAGGACAAAGGCTTCAAACGAGAGAAGGGGAGCTTTAGATTGGATCTTAGGAACAGGTTTTTTCATATGAGGGTGGTGGAAGACTGCAACAGGTTCCCAAGGAGGTGACTGTAGCCCCATCCCTGGAGATATTCATGGTGAGGCTCGACAGGGCTCTGGGCAACCTGATCTAGTTGAGGTTGTCCCTGCTTACTGAAGAGGAGGCTGGACTAGCTGAACTTTGGAAGTCACTTCTAACCCAGACCATTCCACGGGTCTACGATGGATATAAAACTGTAACTGACATCTTTGCCCTGTGCAGAATTTCCTCTTCCCTCAAGTGAGCAAACTAGCAGGACAAATTCCTAAACAGAAAGCATTATGCAGTTTATTAAGACTGGAATAATTATCATCTCAGGAATTGCTACCTGGATGGATCCTTATTTAGTTATTTATTTATGGCTGCCTACCACTAGAGGACTGTAATGTGCTGTGCACTTGGCAAAATCCACAGTGTCTGCTAGTGGCTTAGCTATAAATCTGCATAAGGATCTTAAAGAAGTTTCTACATACTTAGTTTCAGCTTCTGAAGACATCACAGAATGTTAGGAGTTGGAAGTCATCTCTGCCCTTTACAGGGCAAATGATCCAGGAAAGCCTTTTAATGTGAGAGTTTGTCAAAGCTCTGCCTCATCAGATTGCTTCCTGTAAGTCTTCTCCTCTGTTTTGAGCTCCAGCATCTAAACCTGCACACAGGACCTGGCACAGAATCACAGAATGTTAGGGGTTGGAAGGGACCCCAAAAGTCATCTCTGCCCTTTACAAGGCAAATGATCCAGGAAAGCCTTTTAGTGTGAGAGTTTGTCAAAGCTCTGCCTCATCAGATTGTTTCCTATAAGTCTTCTCCTCTGTTTTGAGCTCCAGCATCTAAACCTGCACACAGGACCTGGCACAGAAGCACTGAACGTTAGGGATTGGAAGGGACCTGGAAAGGTCATCCAGTCCAACCCCCCTGCCAGAGCAGAGCAGATCTGGAGCAGGTCACATAGGAACACATCCAGGCAGGTTTTGAATGTCCGCAGGGAAGGAGACTCCACAACCTCTCTAGGCAGCCTGCTCCAGGGCTCTGTCACCCTCAGAGGGAAAAAGCTTTCCCTTCTGTACTTGTGGAAGCTCCTTTGTTCCAGCTTGCCCCCATGTCACTGGACATCCCTGAGCAGAGCCTGGCTCTGTCCTCCTGACACTGCCCTACACATCTTTATCAACATGAATGAGGTCACCCCTCAGGCTCCTCTGCTCCAAGCTCCAAACCCCAGCTCTCTCAGCCTGTCCTCAGCAAGGAGATGTTCCATTGCCTTCAGCAGCTTTGTGGCTCTGCACTGGACTCTTTTACACAGTTCCCTGAGGTCCTTCTTGAGCTGAGGAGCTCAGAACTGGACACAAGATTGTGATGTGGCCTCACCAGGACAGAGTAGAGGGGGAGGAGAATCTCTCTTGACCTAGTAAACACTTCTCTTCTGATACATCACCAATGGCAGGGAGGTTGGAGTAGGTGACCTCACAGGTCCCTTCCAATCTAAGTCATTCTAGGGTTCTATGACTCTGTTAGCAGTCTGAAGAGAAGTATTTCACGTGTGCATGAAGGCAACACTGAACACCATTAGAAACAGATGTTTTATTCCTTCTGAAGTAGTCATGAGATGGATATTTCTGAAATCATAGAATCATAGAATCAGTCAGGGTTGGAAGGCACCACAAGGATCATCTAGTTCCAACCCCCCTGCCATGCCCAGGGACACCCTACCCTAGAGCAGGCTGCCCACAGCCTCATCCAGCCTGGCCTTAGACACCTGCAGGGATGGGGCCTCAACCACCTCCCTGGGCAACCCATGCCAGGCTCTCACCACTCTCATGCTGAACAACTTCCTACTCACGTCCAGCCTGAATCTCCCCACCTCCAGCTTTGCCTAAAAAGTCCCTCCCCAGCTTTTCTGTAGGCCCCCTTCAGATCCTGGAAGGCCACAAGGAGGTCACCTGGGAGCCTCCTCTTCTCCAGACTGAACAGCCCCAACTCTTTCAGTCTGTCCTCATAGCAGAGCTGCTGCAGCCCTCTGAGCATCCTCCTGGCCCTATGAAAGTGTTCTTTCCAGTGCTTGCTCTGTTGGGTTTTTTTGATGCTGCTTTGGCCATTTGATCACTCACTCTGCTTGGCTCTGGCAGGACAAAGTTTTCCTCAGCTATACATGAAACTCTTCTGTGGATTTTTGAGGAACCACTGAGATCTCAGCCTGTAACTGAATTTCTGTGGGTGAAAATAAATTGAGTGCTGACTGGAAGTTTCCTACTCCTGACACCTCTGAGGCTGCCACTCCAGGTCTGATGATTACTCCTTTATGAAATGGCCATAGGTCCACGGGTAGAGCCACTGCCACTTCACAATGCTCATTTCAGAGCTTCTGCTTCCCTATTGAGTAGCATATTTCTTTACAAGTCACCAGACACATTTCACTTGAAGTTCTTGCAGGGGAAGGTGAGAAATGGCAGCCAAAAATCATTTTCTGAGATAAGAGGCAGCTCACCTAAGGTTACTCACTTGGAAGTTAGATGTCTTCAGCAAACTCAGAGCCACAGTAGAGACTTAGCAGTGTTATTCGGAGGTGAGTCACTATGCCTGTCAGATCTACCCTAGGGTGGCATGAATCACCTGTTAACAATGCCTAGGTTGCTTTACTAACAAAGAGCCCAGTCTTTATGTGTAAGTATTAGTTCAAATCAGGTGAAAAGTCCCTTTTGTTGCCTCCAGCTACATGTATCGACTGCAGTATCCAAAACACATGGGTCTGAAAGCTCTCTGCTTAGGGCTCTGGGCAGGAATTTCTCTCTGTGGGACGAAATGCAAAGCAAGCAAAGTTTACAGTAAGGAGATGAAGAAGCTTTGACTTGTTGGTGCTTCCTCCCCCACTTCTCTGGGTGCACATATGGGAGAGTCAGCCCTTGCCACAGTCCCTGGCCCAGCCCTCTACCAGTCGAGTGAACACAGGCACGAGTTTGAGATCCCTGCAGCAGGTACTGTGCTTCCCTTGCTCTGCTTTTCCCACACGTGTGGCACTGCCACTCTCCCTCTCTAAAGAGAGAATCCAGGGTCACTGCAGAGTCTGAGAACAGAAAAGCAGTGACAAAGCAAAAGGAAGGGATGCTTGGGAGGTGGAAGCGCCTCCCTTGCCACCCAAGCCAAAGCCTGAAGGTGACTCATCCTCCTCTGCACCAGCTCTTGCACAGCTCCTGTACAAGGGAGCTTCATGCACCATTCTTTCCTTGCTACCCCATTCCCTCTCTCTTCTCAGAGATCCAAAAAGTCCTCCTCCCTCTAAATGACTTCCTTTCACCTTTCTTCCCCAGAAAGCCATCTGGCATGGTGTCCAAGTCCTGTTATTATGCATTGCTTCAGGCACCATAAAAGCCTTCAGGCATTTACTGCAAAACAGCACAGCAAATTCAACATGCTTGGGAGGATACATAAAGTCAGGTTCTGAACAGATAGAAACTGATTGGCTTCAGAGCAAAATTATCCCTCAGGAATAGTGAGGCCAGTAGGACAAGGGAGGTTGTTCTTCACTTGTATTCAACACTGGTCAGGCCATACCTTGAATACTGTGTCCAGTTCTGGGCCCTTCAATTCAAGAGAGATGTTGAGATACTGGAACATGTCCAGAGTAGGGCAACAAATTGGTGAGGAGCCTGGAGCACAGCCCTGTGAGGAGAGGCTGAGGGAGCTGGGGGTGTGCAGCCTGCAGAAGAGGAAGCTCAGGGCTGACCTCATTGCTGTCTGCAGCTACCTGAAGGGAGGCTGTAGCCAGGTGGGGGTTGGTCTCTTCTGCCAGGCAACCAGCAACAGAACAAGGGGACACAGTCTCAAGTTGTGCCGGGGAAGGTATCCAGGGGAGGTCTAGGCTGGATGTCAGGAGGAAGTTGTTGGCAGAGAGAGTGATTGGCATTGGAATGGGCTGCCCAGGGAGGTGGTGGAGTCACCGTGCCTGGAGGTGTTCAAGCAAAGCCTGGCTGAGGCACTTAGTGCCATGGTCTGGTTGACTGGATAGGGCTGGGTGCTAGGTTGGACTGGCTGATCTTGGAGGTCTCTTCCAACCTGGTTGATTCTATGATTCTATGATTTTGTGATTCTACTCACCTGGACATTTGAGACAATGACTTCATGGCTCTCCACAACTACCTGAAAGGATGCTGTAGAGAAGCTGGTGCCAGTCTCTCCTCATGGGTAATTAATGATGGAAGAGGAGGAAATGGCCTCAAACTGCAAAAGGGTAGGTTTATACTAGACATTAGGAAAAATAAATGTTCACAGGAAGAGCAGTCAAAGGTTGGAATGGGCTGCCCAGGGATGTGGTTCAGTCACCAGCCCTGGGTATGTGTTTAAAAGTCGTTTGGACGTGGTGCTTGGGGATATGGTTTAGGGCTGAACTTTGTAGAGTAGGGATAATCATAGAATCATAGAATCAACCAGCTCAGAAGAGACCTCCAAGACCATCCAGTGCAACCTAGCACCCATCCCTATCCAGTCAACCAGACCATGGCACTGAGTTTGTGTCTGTAGTTCTGAATCATCAGTAGAAATAGCTCAACAAATGTTACTTTAAAGTTACCAGACAGGAGTAATAAAACATAGACCCATCTACATGTAACAGGCAGATAGAATCATAGAATCAAGCAGGTTGGAAGAGACCTCCAAGATCAGCCAGTCCAACCTAGCACCCAGCCCTATCCAGTCAACCAGACCATGGCACTAAGTGCCTCAGCCAGGATTTTCTTCAACATATCCAAGGATGGTGACTCTACCACCTCCCTGGGCAGCCCATTCCAATGCCAATCACTCTTTCTGACAACAACTTCCTCCTAACATCCAGCCTAGACCTCCTCCAGCACAACTTGAGACTGTGTCCCCTTGTTCTGTTGCTGGTTGCCTGGCAGAAGAGACCAACCCCACCTGGCTACAGCCTCCCTTCAGGTAGTTGCAGACAGCAATGAGGTCAGCCCTGAGCCTCCTCTTCTCCAGGCTGCACACCCCCAGCTCCCTCAGCCTCTCCTCACAGGGCTGTGTTCCAGGCCTCTCACCAGCTTTGTCACCCTTCTCTTGACTTTGGATCATTATGGTTGGACTTCACAATCCCAAGGGTCTTTTCCGACTTGAATGATGATTCTGTGAATGCAAACAACCCCAACAACCCCTGTAAAAAAAACCTCTGGGAACAGACTGGCTTGAACATGGATGCAGCTCTGCTGATTTTGAAACTGTGCTGCTTCTAATTCACACCAGCATGGGAAAGCTTGATAAGAGCTTTATTGTGTGCTTCACTGCACACCAAAGCCCATCTTCCTACACACAGAAAGGAGGTGTCTTCTAAAATTAAACGTCATTGCAGTTAGCACTTTAACATGCTGCATTTTCATTTGAAATGTGGCAGCAGAACTGATAAACAAATCCTTAGGGCTGCAGCTTTAAACAGGAGAACGCAGAGAGCAGAGTTATGCTGCCATTGCCCAGCTGTAGATTTGGTGCAGTGCCTCTAGGGAACTGAGGCCATCTAAGTCTCAGTGTCCCTGGCAGAGTTGTGTATTTACTTGTTCTGGCATATAGGTTGGACTGGATGATCTTGGAGGTCTCTTCCCACCTGGTTGATTCTATGATTCTATGACAATGCAAAAGAGTCAGAGGCAAGGGAGGTGATTCTCCCCCTTTACTCTGCTCTCGTCAGACCCCACCTGGAGTACTGTGTGCAGTTCTGGAGCCCCCAATACAAGAAGGACATGGAACTGCTGGAGCGGGTCCAGAGGAGAGCCACGAAGATGATCAGAGGGCTGCAGCAGCTCTGCTATGAGGACAGGCTGAGAGAGTTGGGGCTCTTCAGCCTGGAGAGGAGAAGGCTTCGAGGAGACCTTATAGTGGCCTTCCAGTATTTGAAGGGAGCCTACAGGAAAGCTGGGGAGGGACTATTTACACGGTCTAGTAATGTTAGGACGAGGGGGAATGGGTTTAAGCTGGAAGAGGGGAGATTTAGACTGGATGTTAGGAGGAAGTTCTTTACAGTGAGGGTGGTAAGGCACTGGAACGGGTTGCCCAGGGAGGTTGTGGATGCTTCCTCCCTGGAGGTGTTTAAGGTCAGGCTGGATGAGGCCTTGGGCGAGCTGCTCTAGTGGGAGGTGTCCCTGCCTGTGGCAGGGGGTTGGAGCTGGATGATCCTTGAGGTCCCTTCCAACCTAAACCATTCTATGATTCTGTGATTCTATGACTCAAGGACTTGGACTTGGGTCCTGCTCTGGCTTGATGATCTATGCAGGTCTCTTCTAAGCCCTCACATCCTGTGATCCTATGACTCACTGACCCTGGCAACCTTGTAACTCCAAGAAATGTTCACCATAGGAAGCCAGTACCACTGGTGACAGCAGGGGAGGCTTTGCTTTCATAGAATCATAGAATTGTTTTGGATGGAGGAGACCTCTGAGATCATCAGGCAACCAGCAGCAGAACAAGGGGACACAGTCTCAAGTTGTGCCAGGGAAAGTATAGGCTGGATGTTAGGAGGGAGTTCTTCACAGAGAGAGTGATTGGCATTGGAATGGGCTGCCCAGGGAGGTGGTGGAGTCACCGTCCCTGGGGGTGTTCAGGAAAAGCCTGGATGAGGCACTTAGTGCCATGGTCTGGTTGAGTGGACAGGGCTGGTTGCTAGGTTGGACTGGATGATCTTGTAGGGCTCTTCCAACCTGCTTGATGCTATGATTCTATGAATTACTAAGCCATCACTGTCAGGTCACCTCTGGTCACCTTGTCATAGAAGGAGATCAGTTAAGCAGGACCTGCCCTTCAAGAGCTCATTCTGACTGGGCCTGATCCCCTGGTTGTCCTGCATGTGCTATGTGATGGTCCCCAAGACAATCTTCTCCCTAAATTTCCCTGCCCTACAGTCAGGCTGACAGGTCTGTGGTCCCCCAGATCCTTCTTGCAGCCCTTCTGGTAGATGGGTGTCACATTTCCTGGAACCAGAGAATCACAATCTCCCTTCCTCACAATTAGATCAGTAAGCAGATGCAGACACAGCAAAAAAGAATACGTGGGCAGTACAGATCCATTCGTTTTCTTACCCTAAACCAAGTCCTTCAGCCTCACCAAGGCTGCCCTTTAAGCAAACAGCTTAGCTTTGCACACAAGAGACCAACTCCCTCAGCTGCTTTAAACAGGTGTAGTCGGTTTGACGTCAGGAGACACCAGCTGAAGCCCAGGTCAGTCCTTTCTCCTGGGTCCATATGTTCCACAGGGCACCTGTGCCATATTCTTGCATTTAAACAGTCCATGAATAAAAAGCAGAATTAGACCTCCCAGCCATGGAGAGTGAACAACTCAGTTGTGAATATTTCTCTTTTTTATGCCCCTTCTTATTTGTGCCCTGTGATAGGACATGAGGCAATGGATGGAAACTACAGTGCAGGAAGTTCTGGCTCAACATGAGGAAGAACTTCTTTACTTTGAGGGTCACAGAGCACTGAAACAGGCTCCTCAGAGAGATTGTGGAGTCTCCTTCTGTGCAGACTTTCAAGCCCTGTCTGGATGCATTCCTGTGCAACCTGAGCTGGACTCTATGGTCCTGCTCTGTCAGGGAGGTTGGACTTGATCTCCAGAGGTCCCTTCCAACCCTTAAGACCTTGTGATCCTATAATCCAGTTCCAACCTCCCTGCCATGGGCAGGGACACCTTCCAATGGACCAGGTTGCTCAAGGTCTCATCCAACCTGGCCTCGAACACCTCCAAGGAAAGAACATTCACAGCCTCCCTGGGTTGCCCTGTGCAGCTTTGCACTAGCCAATGACTTTATGCATTTTGTATTAATACCTGTACAGATTAATATTAATTAATACCTGTACCTGTGGAGATGAGTGCTGATGGTGGTGTAAAATCTCTAAAGATCCCTTCCAACTCCTAACATCCTGTGCACTGTGCTGCACTAAAAAACCATGTGGAGCCATCAGATGAATGGAATAGGGTAACACTTCAGCAATCAGGGCCAGGGATGAAATCTGCCACTGTAAATTTCATTTTCACCAGCTCCACAACCACCTTGTTTTACTACTCTTAGAAAGCCCTTGCCTTCTCACAGAAGAAGGATGCTCACACTGACAGTCTTTGATAAGCAAGCCCAAACCACCAAGTATCATAGAATCATAGAGTCATAGATTCAACTGAGTTGGAAGGACTTCCAAGATCATCCAGTCCAACCTAGCACCCAGCCCTATCTGATCAACTAGACCATGGCACTGTGAAGAATCAAGTCTCAGCAGCTGACAAGACAGAGTTGCCTGAAAGCGTTTGGGCACTTGAAGAAATAAGTGCTCTGCTTTTGCCTGTGCCCTGCCTGTGTAAATTTCCAACCTGTGCATTTTTCATAGAGTCATAGAATCATAGAATGAAGCAGTTTGGAAGAGACCTCCAGGATCACCCAGTCCAACCTAGCACCCAGCCCTGTCCAATCAACCAGACCATGGCACTAAGTGCCTCATCCAGGCTTTGCTTGAACACCTCCAGGGACAGCGACTCCATCACCTCCCTGGGCAGCCCATTCCAATGCCAATCACTCTCTCTGCCAACAACTTCATCCTAACATCCAGCCTAGACCTCCCCCAGCACAACTTGAGACTGTGTCCCTTTGTTCTGTTGCTGCTTGCCTGGCAGAAGAGACCAACCCCACCTGGCTACAGCCTCCCTTCAGGTAGTTGTAGACAGCAATGAGGTCACCCCTGAGCCTCCTCTTCTCCAGGCTGCACACCCCCAGCTCCCTCAGCCTCACCTCATAGTATTTGTGTTCCAGGCCTTTCACCAGCTTTGTCTCCCTTCTCTGGAACCTTGTGAATAAGTTTTCTGGCAAGTTTTAATGTTAATAAACAGTTTTCATAGTTATTAACAATCATCACCTGGAGATCAAAATTAATGCAGATTGATTATTGATTTTGCATCAATCCCTCACAGCTAGGAACAAATTCTCTGCAATGAGGCTGGTGGAACACTGCAACAGCTGGTTGGGGCCCCATCCCTGGATCTATTCAGGATCAGGCTCAAGAAGGCTTTGAGCAATCTGTTCTAGTTGAGGATTTCTCTGCTGACTGCAGAGGGTGCTGGACTAGATGATCTTCAGAGGTCCCTTCCAACCCAGACCATTCTGTGGGTTTGTGATGTAATAACAGGAGTTCATGCATTAAAATTACAAGTTTCACTTTCCCCTCCTCGTTTCCATTTCTTAGCTTACAGGTGTAAGGACCTGTTATGATTCCTAACTAAGGAACCCTTCTTCCACTGATGGAGGTTCTGCTTCTACCAGCTTCCTGTTCAACACACATCACAGTATCACCAAGGTTGGAAGAGACCTCACAGATCATCAAGTCCAAGCCGTTACCACAGAGCTCAAGGCTAGACCATGGCACCAAGTGCCACGTCCAATCCTGCCTTGAACAGCTCCAGGGACGGCGACTCCACCGCCTCCCTGGGCAGCCCATTCCAGTAGCCAATGACTCTCTCAGTGAAGAACTTTCTCCTCACCTCACCTCCTCACCTCACCTCCTCACCTGCCTGAGAGAAGAGAGCAACCTCCTCCTGGCTACAACCACCCCTCAGGTAGCTGTAGACAGCAATAAGGTCTGCCCTGAGCCTCCTCTTCTCCNATCCCTCTCTGTCTGACTGCTCTCCAGCCACTGCTACCCCAGCCTGTAGCTCTACATGGGGTTGTTGTGGCCAAAGTGCAGCCCCTGGCACTTGGAGCCATTGAATGCCATCCCATTGGACTCTGCCCATCTGTCCAGGCGGTCAAGGTCCCGCTGCAGAGCCCTTCTGCCCTCCAACCCAGCCACATCAGCCCCCAGCTTGGTGTCATCTGCAAACCTGCTGATGACTGACTCGATGCCCACGTCCAGATCATCTATGAAGATGTTAAAGAGGATGGGGCCCAGCACTGATCCCTGAGGGACACCACTAGTGACAGCCGCCAGCTGGATGTGGCACCCTTCACCACCACTCTCTGGGCTCGGCCCGCCAGCCAGTTCCTCACCCAGCACAGAGTGTTGCCCTCCAAGCTGTGGGCTGACAGCTTAGCCAGCAGTTTACATAACTCAGAAGGCTGTAGCTGCTGAACGAAACAGGGTTGTGAAGCACAGAGATTCCCTGCATGCAAACACAGCTTATGTCTCTGGCAGAAATGGAGGCCTGTACAGGGCAGCAACAGTACTCCTGCCATGATGGCACTCTGAAGTGAAAGGCTTGAGGAGGGTGGGAAGGAGGGAAGGGAAAGCAAATTCCCATAGGATTTTCAAAACTAAATGCTAGATTTACAGCTTGTGAGCAGCCAGAGAGAAGAGGAGATTGAGATTGGATGTTAGGAACATCCTCTTTATGATGAGGGTGTTGGGCACTGGAACAGATTGCCTGGAGAGGTAGTTGAGGCCCCATCCCTGGAGATACTCATGGTGAGGCTCAACAGGGCTCTGGGCAACCTGATCTAGTTGAGGATGCCCCTGCTGACTGCAGAGGGGGTTGGACTAGATGACCTTTGGAGGTCCCTTCTAATCCAGACCACTCTATGATTCTGTGTCTACATTTTGCCACAAGAGGAGCAGTATTGTTCTGAAGCGTAATTTCCAAAGCACACTTCATTTGCTCTCATTTCTTAACCTTCCTCTCACTCACAGAATTAGCATTGAAAGGTTCCTGGAAGAACAAGTTGAAAGTTGAGGTCTCCCAGGTTGTGGGAATGTATGGTGGACATGGAACCTCCTCATATCTGGGCCACTTGATTCAAGAAAGCTATTGAGGTACTGGAGCAGGTCTAGAGGAGAGCTATGAAGCTGGTGAAGGGGCTGAGGGAAAGATCTGATGAGGAGAGGCTGAGGGAGATGGGGGTGTTCAGCCCGGAGGAGACTCAGGGAGGACCTTATCACACTCTACAACTACCTGAAGGAAAGTTATAGTAAGGTGTTGGTCAGGTTCTTCTCACAGGCTACTTGTGACAGGAGGAGAGCTGTGCCAGGGCAGGCTATTCAAGTTGAAACTCAACGGGGCTCTGAGCAGCCTGATCTAGTTGAGGATGTCCCTGCTGACTGTAGGGAGGGGAGGACTAGATGACCTTTGGAGGTCTTTGATTTGCACCACCTTCAAAGCAGGCAAGTGCTGGGTAAGGAGCCTCTGCAGTGCTGTTAACATGTTTCATTCCTGGGCTGCACTTCCTTAACATCTTGGCATGTGTGGACTTTCTGGCATATGCTTCACTTGAAATCTGCCACTTACAGCCTCAATGAGCAGCTGTGTCCTTTGGAACACTCACCCCCTTCTCCCTCCCCATCCAGATTCAGAGAGGAAACGATGTCAGCAAAGGTTACAACAGAATCACTTCAGTCAGAAGGGACATACAGCAAGCATCTAGCCCAACGGCCTGACCACTTAAGGGCTGATCAGAAGTTATTAAGGACGTTGTCTGCACGCCTCTTTGACAGACGTGGGGCATCATTCACCGCTCTAGGAAGCCTGCTGCAGGTTTGACCACCCTCTCAGTAAAGAAATGCTTCCTAATGTCCAGTCTTAAAGGCACATGGGGCAGGAGGATATGATGCAGTTTCTGAGACAGAGAACTGCCAAAGTCATAGAATGGTTTGGTTTGGAAGGGACCTCCAAAGGTCACCTACTCCAACCCCCCTGCAGTCAGCAGGGACATCCTCAACTAGATCTGGTTGCTCAGATCCTTGTCCAACCTGACTTTGGATATCTCCAGGGATAAGGCTCAGCTATCTCCCTGGAGAACCTAGTGCTCCAACACCCTCATGTTAAAAGACTTGTTCTTCACATCCAATCTAAATCTGCTCTTCTCTCATTTCAAACCACTGACCTTGTCCTATCGCTGCAGCCTTTGCAGTCCCTCTGCAGCCTTCTTGGAGCCCCCTTCAGCTACTTAGGCCTGCCTGGAGCCTTCTCCTCTACAGGCTGAATAACCCCAGCTCCCTCAGCCTGCCCTCATAGCAGAGGTGCTCCAGCTCCCTGATCATTTTCATGGCCCTCTTCTGGACCCTCTGCATCAGGTCCATGTCCTTCCTGTGCTGAGGGCTGCAGAGCTGGGTGCAGTACTCCAGCTGAGATCTTACCAGAGCAAAGTGGCAGAATCACCTCTCTCAACCTGCTGGCCACACTTTCTTTAATGCAGGACAAAGGCTTGTTTAACCCCTAGAAACCTTTCCCCTAAAATACAGTCCTGAATATCTAAGCTGCAGCTGCTGTTGTGCTGTCATTCATGTTGATATTTGCAGCTGTGGTCACGAATTAAACTCAGGTAAGGATGCTCTATGTACAAGCAGAATGATGAGCAGTCTTGTCTTTCCTCTTTTAGCATTTTGGGAGAAGTGGAATAGAAATGACTCCTTTCTTTCCTTTCAGAGTTTTTGTCATTCTGAGATTTCTGGCACTTGGCTAAGTTGGTCTAGAACTATTTTATATTACATATAGAATTTGCCTGAAGCTACTCTAGGGAGCTAGGCATGGGAATCTTGGAATGAAAGACTGATTGTTGCTGTTAAAGGTGCTGCTAATTCAGTCTTTGACCTTGATTGTGCTGTTCATAGGATCACAGGATGTTAGGGGTGGGGAGTGACCTCTGCAGATCATCGAGTCCAACCCCTCTACCAGAGCAGGACTCTAGCTCAGGTCACACAGGAACACATTCAGATGGGTCTTGAAAGTCTCCAGAGAAGGAGACTCCACAACCTCCCTGGGCAGTCTGTTCCAGTGCTCTGTGACCCTTACAGTAAAGTTCCTCCTCATGTTGAGCTGGAACTTGCTGTGCTGTAGTTTCCATCCATTGCCCCTTGTCCTATCCCAGGGCACAAGTGAGCAGAGGCTGTCCCTGTCCCTTCCTTCCTGACCCCCAGCCCCCAGATATTTATAGGCATTTATTAGATCCCCTCTCAGTCTTCTCCTCTCCAGACTAAACAGCCCCAGGGCTTTCAGCCTTTCCCCATCAGGCAGTGCTTCAGTCTCTTCAGCATCCTTGTAGCCATCCTCTCTCAAGCTGATCCCTTTCCCTCTCAAGCAGGGGAGCCCAGAACTGAATGCAGTATTCCAGGTGGGGCCTCTCTAGGGCAGAGTAGAGCGGGAGCAGAACCTCCCTTGATGTGCTGGACATGCTCTTCTTAACGCACCCCAAGATCCTATTTTCCTTCTTTACCACAAAGGCATATTGCTGGCCCAGGGAGAACTTTTTGTCCCCCAGTTCCTTCTCCACAGGGCTGCTCTCTGTTCATGGCAAAAATGACTGTAAATCACATCCCCTTTTCCTGAGTTTCTGACTATCAGGGACCAGGAAGAGACCTGCTGCACTTGGAAACTAAAATTAAGTCACTCATCCAAATGCTGAACACCAAGAGCTTCTGGCACTTCCATGCACTTACAGAAGGACATTCCTGTGCCTGTACTGAGAGGGAATCCTGTTTCTTGTTGCTATTTCAAATGCACAGGAAGCATTTCTATTGTGAATCCATATGGACACTTCTGTTGCCGTTCTTTATGCATAGAAGGTGACAGGATGTCCTCTAAGAAAACACAAGAGCCCTCAGATGTCCTCACACTGCTACATCCTGTAGGACTGCCATGAAAACTTGGACCAGTTTATTGGTTAGTTGTTGATCTATCTTTAGGGGCTTTTTAGTGTGAAAATAGTCCTTTAAAGGACATAGAATCGTCTGGGTTAGAAGGAACCTCCAAAGGTCATCTACTCCAACCCCCTCTGCAGTCAGCAGGGACATCCTCAACTAGATCAGGTTGCCCAAAGCCCTGTCAAGCCTCACCTTGAATATCTCCAGGGATGGGTCCTCAACCACCTCCCTGGGCAACCTGTTGCACTGTTCCACCACCCTCATGTTAAAGAACTTGTTCCTCACACCTGCCATTGCCTTTTGTTCTACCACCACAAGCCTTTGTAAACAGTCTCTCTCCATCCTTCATGTAGTTCCCCTTTCAGGTACTGCAAGGCTGCTCTTAGGTTTGCCTGGAGCCTTCTCTTCTCCAGGCTGAACAACCCCAGCTCCCTCAGCCTGTCCTCATAGCAGAGGTGTTCCAACTCCCTGATCATTTCCATGTGCCTCCCCTGGACCTGCTCCATCAGGTCCATGTCCTTCCTCTGTTGAGGGCTCCAGAGCTGGACTCAGTACTCCAGGTGGAGTCCCAGCAGAGCAAAGTGGCATAATCACCTCTGGATCTGCTGGCAATGCTGCTGTTAATGCAGCCCCGGCTGCCACTGGCCTTCTGGGCTGCAAGCTCACACTGTTTGCTCATGTCCAGCTTCTCGTCCTTCAGCACCCCCAAGTCCTTTACCATAGGGCTGCTTTCTATCTTCTTACTCCACAGTCTGTATTCATATGAGGATTGTCTAGATGACAGTCTAGGGCATACAATGAGGACTTGTGGTGCTGGAATGTGTCCAGGGAAGGGCAACCAAGCGGGTGACAGGCCTGGAACACAAACCCTATGAGGAGAGGCTGAGGGAGCTGGGGGTGTGCAGCCTGGAGAAGAGGAGGCTCAGGGCAGACCTCATTGCTGTCTACAACTACCTGAAGGGAGGCTGTAGCCACGTGGGGTTGGTCTCTTCTCCCAGACAGCCAGCAACAGGACAAGGGGACACAGTCTCAAGTTGTACCAGAGGAGGTCTAGGCTGGATGTCAGGAGGAAGTTGTTGGCAGAGAGAGTGATTGGCATTGGAATGGGCTGCCCAGGGAGGTGGTGGAGTTGCCGTCCCTTGAGGTGTTCAGGCAAAGCCTGGATGAGGCACTTAGTGCCATGGTCTGGTTGATTGGACAGGGCTGGGTGCTCGGTTGGACTGGATGATCTTGGAGGTCTCTTCCAACCTGGTCAATCCTATGATTCTATGGTACTCTCTGCTCTGAGATGCAGGACTACAGGAGTGTCCAATGCAGCTGACAATGCAGTTCAAGAACTTTGACTCAAAGACTGACAGGTGTTTTTAGCAAGTGTTTGAATGCTGTCTATGAAAAACTGTGAGGGGGAAAAAAATAAAAGTTAAATTGCTCTTTTTAGAGCTTCTGCAATAATACTCACAGCAGGAGATTTATCAATGGTAATAACTGCAAGTTCAGTATTGCTCTTTGAATTTCATTGCTGTCTACAACTACCTGAAGGGAGGCTGTAGCCAGGTGGGGGTTGGTCTCTTCTGCCAGACAAGCAGCAACAGAACAAGGGGACACAGTCTCAAGTTGTGGCAGGGGAGGTCTAGGCTGGATGTTAGGGGGAAGTTCTTGCCAGAGAGAGTGACTGGCATTGGAATAGGCTGCCCAGGGAGGTGGTGGAGTCACTGTCCCTGGAGATGTTGAAGAAAATCCTGGCTGAGGCACTTAGTGCCATGGTCTAGTTGACTGGATAGGGCTGGGTGCTAGGTTGGACTGGATGATCTTGGAGGTCTCTTCCAATCTGGTTGATTCTATTCTATTCTATTTGGTCCACACAGATTTAACCCATCAGAGAATGTGACCACAAAACAATGTGCTTCAATTAATTGCTCCTCTCTCCTTCATGTTTCCCAACATCAGAACACCAAGGAGAGACAAATCACCTCTCCCTAGAATAGAGCAGCACAGATCAAGCTGTTTGAATCCTCTTGCATCATGGGGAGCAGTGGGTGAAGAAAGAATGTAGATGGAGTGAGTCTGTCTACCTGTGAGAAACAGGAGGTGGATCGAGGTCCACTGACACCAACAATATTTACATGACCTGCATGTGTTATAGAGTCATAGAATGGGCTGGGATGGAAGGCACCTCCAAAGATCATCTAGTCCAACCTCCCTGCAGTCAGCAGGGGCACCCTTGACTAGATCAAGTTGCTCAGAGCCCTGTTGAGCCTCACCTTGAATATCTCCAGGGATGAAGCCCCATCCAGCTCCTCCCTGGTCAAACCTGTTGCAGAATTCCTGTGCACTCATGCTAAGGAACTTGTTCCTAACATCCAATCATTATGGTAATCCTATCACTACTGCATCCTCTTCCTGCAAATGGAGCACAGATGTGGGATTTGTGCTACAGTAGAAGTAGCAACCAGTTCTGCTGCAGGAAGCAGTGGTCCTCTTTCCTCTATTGCTCTCAAAGATCCAGCCCAGCAACTCAGCCATCTTGCATCCTCTCACTCTGCTTTATGCATCGACACCTTACAACTACTCTATTCCTGCAGGCTCTTGCTGCCTGCCCATTCATTCAGATGCTCTGCACAAAGCCCAGTTAACTCCACGTATCATGCTCTGTAATTCAGATGAACTCTGGTTCACCCTGGTGCTGCTATCTGGTTTCAGCTCAGAGCTGCATTCCTCCAAATGATGTCTGTTGAACTGTCAATTCAACCCTGCTCTCACTTCAGGTGATTATATCTTTCCTAGAATCTTCAGTTAACTTTGTAATGGAACAGATCTTCTTTGGAGGTTCCAGAGTGCTTTCTAGAAGGCTGTGATATTCCTCACATTCCTCTAGATCTCACTCATCTTGGTTGCAGAGTTCTGCAGCACCCCATGGATTTTGCATGGTCACAAACACAGAGAAGCAAGTTCAGATACCAATAAAACACTTGCTCATTCATCTTGCTAGCTGATGTTCATGAGAAAGACAGAAATCAGAAACCACAAAGCTTAGCAAAACATTAGTGTCATGTTCTTGTGTGATTCCCATCAAAAAAAAAAACAACCCAAGGCATTGAATGACTTTGTGGTCTTTGGGGCAAAATCTTAGAAGCACAGGAAAGAGCTATCACCTCATATAAGCACAGGACATCTTCCAGTTTTCAAAGGCAAACAGAAGTTTGAGGTGTCAGAAGTATGTTATATGCAAGGGATTTTCCACTTCTCAGTCTCTGGAATGAGCTCTGTTGAGAGAGGCCAACTTGAAATGCTGCCTGAATCCTACAGAACCAAAGCAGTCCAAGCTGTCAGATGCAAAGCCATTGGTAGTCATACCCCCAGAACAGCCATCAGCTGCCACTTTGGCAGGAACCCAGTATTGTTTGGTGGCATTTACTGTAGGGGACTGACATTCTTTGCACCAGGGAAAGCAATCTAAGCTTTCAGAAGTTGGTATGCATGGCTATTGGGTTTTTCTGTGTGTTCAAGGGTGATTCATATCACACCTTATACTCTGACTCAGCTTAATTAGCATTGGAAAGGTCATCTCACAGAAATTTAGGTAGATGAAGTACAGGAAGTCTTACAGCATTTCCCTTCCTAGCTATAGGAGGGAAAGTCTAAGTACCTCTGTGCTCATGCTTGGGTATGCTTTTGGTCCATAGAGATGCCATTAGGTTAGCTGTGATTAAGATACTGCCACCACCCATACTGCAATCACAAGTTGGATTCCCTGCAGCAGTGAATCAGAAGCAAAAGTATGTTAGCTCTTTGGCTGCTATCACTTAAATATGGTCTGTTAGCCTAAAACATCAGTCCCTGGTCAAAAAAAGAAAAGGAAGTCTGCAAAAAGGGAGGTGTCTGTGAAGGGCAGAATTTTACCTGTAGCTAGAAGAGGCTGTGCAGTGTGTCTGAAAAGGAACAGGAACCAGTGAGTCAGACAGGAACGCTGGCTGTAGGGCAGCATGCTCCTGGATGTATCAAAGTTAGTAATGTGGATTTAATAGCATGTCATTAACATAATGTCCTGTTGGCTTTACCCTCATCAATCACTTCCCACTGTGTGACCTGACTGGATTGTTCCAATTTTGTTTCAATAATATTTCGTAGCCTAGGCAAAGTTAGCCCTAGTATAGAACAGGCTACCTTTCATACAGCTCATAGTATCATAGTATCATCAGGGTTGGAAGAGACCTCACAGATCATCAAGTCCAAGCCTTCACCACAGAGCTCAAGGCTAGACCATGGCACCAAGTGCCACGTCCAATCCTGCCTTGAACAGCTCCAGGGATGGCGACTCCACCACCTCCCTGGGCAGCCCATTCCAGTAGCCAATGACTCTCTCAGTGAAGAACTTTCTCCTCACCTCGAGCCTAAACTTCCCCCGGCGCAGCCTGAGGCTGTGTCCTCTTGTTCTGGTGCTGGCCACCTGAGAGAAGAGAGCAACCTCCCCCTGGCCACAACCACCCCTCAGGTAGCTGTAGACAGCAATGAGGTCTCCCCTGAGCCTCCTCTTCTCCAGGCTAA